>QANU01115838.1:47646-63233 GCA_003254905.1 Nissolia schottii | reverse complement strand
CTCTTATAACATTAATTAGATCTCCATAATAATTCTCTTAGTATTATACAAAGGTTAAGATGTTAAGATGTAAAATTTTAGGGCAACCAGGTGTAGGACATTTCGGACAAAACGCGATCAAACGAAAACGGAGCCAGACAGGGTAAGGTTTCTCAACCTTCTGAAGGAAGTAAATAATAAATAGTAATAATATAATAATAATAATAAAAAAACAGCAGCTTCATAAGAAAGAAAAAGGAAGAAAAGAAAAGGAAAAAGAAAAGAAAACGAGTCACTGTGCGTGGCTATTTATAGCCACGTAACTTTCAGAAAAATTACGTTACTTTCAATCCTTCTCACAAACACCGGTCCCGTTCTGGCACATCTCGAGTTCTTGCCAGAGTCTCGGAAAAATTGCCGGAGCACGCTATCGTGAAGAGGAAATTCTCCACTTCAAACTTACCGATTCGGAATCTTCATCGGAGGTGGCTAACTCTAAGCCCACTGTCTATGTGGTTTAATTTTTAACTGTAAATATGTTCTTTTGTACGTTGGACTGTGAAAATGTTAAGTAGGAATTTTGGGAATTTCAGGGTAAAAAAGGGTTCCGGGAAATTTTGATGAATGAAATGCATAACTGTACTGATTGGAACGCTAGGAACAGTAGGTTTCTGAGGAAAAATGAGAACTGAAGTCTCGGGGAAGCGATTTACAACTTTCAATCGAATGAAGAATGTTTTCAATCGATTGAAAGCCAAATTGAGCTTTCAATCGATTGAATTCCAATTCAGTCGAATCAAAGAAAATCTCAGGATTTCAATCGATTGAATCCCATAGCATTCGAATGGAGGTATGCTGAGGATTTCAATCGAATGAAACCCTATTTCAGTCGAATGAAAGCACTAGTAGGGCTTTCATTCGAATGCAACCCTAGGTGTAACACCCCTGTTAACTGTCCACTTCCATGGTAGTAAGCAATGCTCACAGGGTTGTTATGCGTTGTGCCAGGTTAACTTTTACCCTTACCTTTACCTTTGCAAATAGCTCTTATACGAAAGTATGGACCAATTTGAAAATTATTTTTTTACAGTATCAGTTTGTAAATTAGGGGCCGTGCGTGATTTAGAGAACATATAACAACAGTCGCTATAGGTTAAGGGTAACTGAAGCAGAACATAAAGAGTATATGTGCATATATATATATAAATACAACCAAGGTCCAACATCAGTACACATTTTCATAATAATAAATATGTACACAAAAGGTATCTAAATCCTAATACATAATACAGAACATATGGCATCCAAATGTCACTGTCATCCCTGGGCCTTGACTTCCATCTGCTGTCAGTCCAAACGCCTCGTACACCTGCTGGATCCATAACCGAGTGGGGGGTGAGAACTCTTAGTCCTCAGTGGGGTTCCTTAGCACTAATTATTGTTCATTTACTCGGGTATCCTCCAGGCCGCTCAGGAGATCTCTAAGTGATCATACATACTAAAACCCTACTGATTATTTTCTTGGCCTATCCTGAACAGCTTTATCTATGTTACTACGTGATCAAGGAACTAGTCTTGCTTATCTAGGTTTTCGCGCTTTCTACTCCTAACCATCGTTACATAACCACATCATAAACATGTATGCGAACAGACACACTGATTGTCACGCATATGTTGCGCGGTAAACCTTCCACCATGCTTGCCAAGCACGGGACATTTCATAGTATCTATTCAATAGGTCATCGTACCGATGGAGCACGAATTTCAATGCATGTTCTCATACCATTCACCATATCTCTTCCCGCCTGCGTCCCAGTATTCCCTCGTACACCTCAGGACCGTCGTCCCCATGGTGGTGTACGACCTGCCTTCTCTGTCTGTTTCCTGGGCAAACATGACTCCACCCCCTTCCCGGGTGGCGAGGGGCCGCCCTCTTGGCTAAGCCAGAAGCGGACCATATCATACACATATTCATCGCATCATAATCCATTCATTTTTCTATCACATGTCATGCGTCTCATCATTCTTTTCTCTCGTATGCACAGTTATCTTTTCTCATCATGCTCTTGTTCCTACATTTCATTCTCATCTTCATTCATTACTCATTCATTAGACAATAACTTCTAGTGATCTATCCTTATAATGCATGCTTTACCCACACATAATCACATAATCACATCATACATCAGTAGTTATAATCATGTACAATGGTCTTAGCCTCTATGCTGGTTGGAACATGTAGAAAAGCTAAGAGACTCAAAGGCTTCAGGTTTCATTTGAATGACTAGGGGTGCATTCGAATGAAATCCTGCGAGTTCTTTCATTCGAATCCCTCGAGAATTCAATCGATTGAAATCCTGCTCAGACTTTCATTCGATTGAATCCTCTTTCATTCGACTGAAATCCCTTGGGAATTCATTCGAATCCCTGGGGATTTCATTCGAATCCTACAGTAAAAATCACACCCCAGTGAGAGTAACTTCTCTGGGGGTTTTCGGTGCGTAACATTTCTGCTTCTACAGTGGTCCAATCAGTACACTTATGATTTTCAAACAGCAAAATCCTCAAAATCTAACCTATGCACCTTATTCTCTATCATTGTACAAAGTAGTTTTTCAGTCAAAAGCACAAAAATAAATATATACAGTCATAACATAAACCACATAGACAGTAGGCTTAGGATTACCCCCTTTCCAGGAGCGCTTGGAAGTTGTTAGAAATGACTCCCGAGAGCTTTAGGATGATCCTACTATTTTTCCTGAGTCCGGTGGAGTAATCGGCGCGTGCACACTCGGACAGAGTAACAGCACAGCAGTCCAAAACTTAAGAGAAATGGCTTCTGAGGCTGTGGGTTTTATTTATAGGCACAGAGGCCCTTTAGCTTCGTTGAGAAGCTGCTTGCTTTTCATTTCTTTTCCCTTTTTTTTTTCAAAATTATCCTTTAAGCTTAATTACATTTTTGCCCTTCTTTTAATTTTTATTTCCTTTTATATCCTAACTTCGTTTTCCCCCTTTTTGCCCTTCACCTTTTTAATTATTTCTCCTTTTGTCCTTTTCTTTATTTTTTTCTTTATTTCCCTGTTTCTAACGTGGGAATAAATTTCTAAACCAGGTCAATTTATTTCGCGATCATGTTTGATCAAGTTTTGTCATTTTTCGGCCGTGTTCGGATATTCTAAAAATATTCCAAGCACGTATCCGCGATCTACTAATTTCCCAGATCATAGAGGTATGTCCGGTTAAGGTATTCGTGAATTTATTGCCCGGAGAAAATTTTCACAGATACCTTAAGTGTCTACCGAAATTTGGATTTTTGTCAAAATTTGGCACGAACCTCGTGGCACTCCGCAAGATCAAGAAACAATTATTTGACTGGCGTTTGAAAGCAATTAATGTTCTAAATAATTTTTCCAGTCCAAATAATCGCATCTAATGTGCTTTTAATTAAGCCAAAAATTGGGATTTTCGCGAAATTCTCGTAAGGAGAAAATTTGGGATGTTACACTAGGCATTTGAATGAAACCTGAAAGACTTGAGACTTTAGTGGTTCTAAAGGATCCAATGAGAAAGGATATGCCTATTAATGTATGAGAAGCATGCATCATGAGGACTGGGTTGTTGCATAGGTGTTAGGGCAACCCTAGAGAATTAGAGGTCAATCGCTTAATGTTTAAAGATCATAATGGAATGTTAAGGAACAAGTATATAGTTATATGCTAGGAAGCCCTCTATTGGCAAAGTCTCCCAGAGACGCCCCTCACTAGTCCCAAAAGGGTGGATTGGTTCACAGAGGTTAATGACATAAGGCAGGAAAAGTGTTACCTTGCCAGTCCGAAAAGGGTGGATTTGTTAACGACTCAGTCCCAAAAAGGTGGATTGGTTCGCAGAGGTTAATGGCACTCATGAAAAAAAGAAAGCATGAAAGGTTGACATCATACCTAAAGGTGGGAAGAAAAAGGATTCTAACCCGGGCAAGCCGGTATGCGTAAGAGGTTCCCAAATGTCCCCCATGCACTATGTAATTATATAGCTATGACTGAATGAATGTATGTATGTGTGTATGCAGATAAGTAGATATGTATAGATGTTTATGCACTATGTATCGTCAAGGGAACGACCCGAGATGACTAGTATGGCTTTTAACAGTACGTAAAGTTAATGAGCACGAAAACGTAGATAAGAAAGACTAGATCCTCAGTCACCTAGTAACTTCAGTAAAGCTGCTCAGGACATAGGTTAAAGATAATAAATAGTAGGGAGTTAGTATGTATGACACTTAGAGGTCTTACCTGAGTGGCTTGGATTCTGCCCGAGTAAATGAACCATAGGGACCATGTCGGGTTCCCACTAAGAACGCAAGTGTTCTTACCCCCACTCGTGTATGAATCCAGATTGCGGTGATGGCCTCCCCACCTGCAAAGGATGTGTGGTTGTTCACTCGCACTCGGCAGCGTAACTACCACACGGATACCCTCCTTGAGAGGTGTACCTTTGCGCCTTCCCGCATGCCCGACGAGCCTGAGAGACCCCCAGGCGGAGACTCAGAGGCCTAGGGTCGTCTCCGATGCGTCTGATCTGGATAGATGAGCGCCCAGGGAGCAGCAGCTGTGATCCTATCCACCTCAACTGTGAGGAGGAGGTGCCCCAATCCGAGCTGCAGCCGAAGATTGAGCCCATCACAGACCCCGGTACATCCACTCCCCCAATACAAGGACGAGGCCGCTGGACGACCACCAGAAAGAGGGTGCTCCCCTTGTTGCCACGGCGCTTTGTTCCGCTAGACTTCACAGCGGTGACTGACTTATCCAGCGAGGAGGAGGAGGACCCAGTAGAGCGAGAGGAGGACTCCGAGTAGGAGACAAGACCCCCAGGACCCCGGTAGCAGCCGTCGATTTAGAGATGTACCGTGCACGAACTGAGTAGTACCACTCGTGTGTGTAGAATTTTCTTTAGTCATTATGTATGTATCTTATGTGCACCTTATATGTATAATTGTAATGTTATGACAAAACTTATGTATTGGTAATATATTGGTATGTTGTGTATATTCGGGCCCCTATGTGTACACTCTGCCGACTAATCCCCCTACTACAGGTACATACTCGTACTTCCTTTATCTTTTGATTATGCCGTTACACGATGTATTATTCACATGGCTCTTTACTTTCTAGATATTCATACTTGCAAAAGAAATTTCAAAATGGCCCATATTTTTCGTAACCCTAATTTTGAGCAAGTAACATAGAACAGTAATAGTTCACAGCACCAGAGGTCAACCACCTAGCCGGAAAAGCCTATGACTTAAGCATAGGCCAACTAGCTAGGGTGTTGCACTTGGTATCAGAGCAGTTTGGTCCAATGGAGCTTGAGGACTGAGCCGCACTATGCTTTCTGGCATGAATTTGGTGCACACTCGACAAGTTGGGATGTGCTGAGCCAGTGAGCATCGGTTCCTTCGAGGCTGATCACCTCAGGGTTCGCAGGGGTCAGTGGACAGCCATGTCGCCCGGAAGAGATGAGGTACGTCGTTGCTTAGGGTTGGGGGATCGCGAGAGGCGACGAACTGCCGAAACCCTGGAAACGTGACGAGCCCGATGCTAATCGAGCCACGATGTAGCCCAAGGTGAGCCGGAGGGTTGCCAGGGTAATGAAAGCAAGCTAGAGGTATATATGAGTCCCCGAGGGAATAAGGGAGCAGGGAGTCAGGACGGAAGAGTGTTAAAAACACTTAAGGAAAAATATTTCAGGACTCATTCGAATGCTTCATTCGAATGCTTGACGAATTAGGTTCATTCGGATACAGACCTGAGGCTTATTCGAATGACAATAGCAAAATTGTCCAAATTGTAATGCATTTTGCATCCTATGTTTTGTTTCACCCTAGAGCCTTCCCACTTTAGTTCCATATCCTGTGTGGGATTGAAAGCTGATGGGCGCTGAGATAAACTCTTCCGATTTCCCGTTCAAAGTCAATTTTTGTCAAATTCTCGAATCCAATTTCGCCAACAAAATTGTTTTGGTGCAGGCAGGGTCCTAGACCTGTTCACGAGCCGTTACGGCCGCTACGTCCCCTAATGACCCGTAAACGCCTCGCAATAAGGCGAAATTTCATACACGTGCATATCCGTTGCAAATTAGGTCAAAACTACCTTTGTGGCCCTCATTCCACCTCCAATAGGCAGGTAGGGACCAGCCGAGGGTTAGTCGGGAGCCATTACCCCCAAAATTACCATTTTGCCCCTGAACCCTAAATTGCTCCTAATGCCCCCACAACTCTGAATTTCTTCCTTATTCCGCGAATTGAGACCTAATTTCCCATAACTCCTCCCTAAACACTGTGTAGGTGCTAATGGGAGGTACCCAGCTGCCCGAATCCCTAATTTACTGCGTATGGACGAAAATGCCCTTAAGGTGCATAATTAAACTATTAAGTGTACTTTTAAAATGCATTAACTACAGATTAAAGCAGAGGAGGATAATATAAGCATTATATTAATAATTAGTCATAATTACATAAGTTAGGAGTCAGCCAGACCCGTTACAAGTCAAATTCTCAAAACACCCCTAACCTATGATATTTACAAAATGCCATTAAGGCTACTACACATAATCCTAAGTAACCTAAATCCTAGGAAACCCTAATGGTTGTACTCTAGCTCTTCAGGATCAGGCGCGGGATCCTCATCCATAGCAGATGGAGCATGATCAGAGGCAGATGCACCTCCGGTAGGGCCCCCTGATCGCGCCCAACCTAGGTGGGCATAAATCGCACTCAGGTCTTGGCCCAGCTGGAGCACATTGCGGCCTGTCTGCATCACTAGTCGCTCGAGATGGTCAAGGGGTGACATATCCACGCTCATAGCATCGAGGGAACTCATCAGCAGGTCCATCTGGGACTGTGAGAGGCCAGGCGTAGGTCCAGGCTCAGTGGAGGTAGAGGCAGCAGCTGCCGGGTCGGCAGAAGTGGACGGAGCCGAAGGTGAGGAAGGAGCAGCCCTTTTTCTCGCACGACCACCCTGAGGCGCGTCATATGCCAGCTGGTTATCGTCGGGGAGATGTGCATCTTCGCCAAGCAGCCGTAGTCGACCTTCCAGGTGCCCTTAGGCGACCATTTCAACTCCGCTACATGTAACACCCCTACTTTCAGCTTACGCTATAGTCGTAACACTGATTATAGGGTTGTTAACTGCTTGGTTGGGGTTACTTCTAGCCCCTACTTTTAACTTTGCAAAATATTTCTTACACAAAATATGGACCAATTTGAAAATTGTTCGTGTGCGTATCAAGTTACAAACTAGGAGCCGTGTGTGATTTAAGAGAACATATAACAATAATCGCTAGCATTCATCATGAGTTAGGTGGAGATCATAGTAGAATATGAGAAGCAAGTGTATCTACATACATATTTACAATCAACCCAAAACACAGTTACACAGTTGCCTTAATAATAAATATTACACAAAGAGTATAAAAATCATAGAACATTATAAAAATCATAGAACATAATACAAAACTTCTATGGCCTTGGCGCAACCGTAGTCTTCCTGCTTCAGCTCTGATCTACAGCTCTTTGTTGCCTACCATGCGTACCTTGGGTTGATTTCCTCGCTGCGTCCACCTGGATACATAATCGAGTGGGGGTGAGAACACTTAGTCCTCAATGGGTTCCTTAGCTCTACCTATCGCTTCATTTCTCGGTTATCCTCCAGGCCGTTCAGGGATTTCTAAGTGATCATGCATACTAACATCCTACTGGTTATTATCTTTCCCTAGGGTCCTAAACAACTTTATCTACATTACTAGGTGACTGGGGATCTAATCTTTCTTACTAAGTTCTCGTGCTTGCTAGCCTATACTATTAGGGCCTTGTGATACTGCATCACATACCCACGTTCTTCTACTCGAGATGTCATCTCATGACGTTCATTACATATAGACATACTTACACATACATATACATACAACATTCATCAAGAAATCTCTAATGCATGTCTGGGGAAAGGAGTTCTCTTACGCACCTATGGCTGCATCCTTCGTCACTGCTGGATGCCATCGCTCCTATGTAGACTGGGGGATCGTCATCCCTATCCAGCTACAACATGTGATAACACTAGGAGTGAGGCTCGTATGCGTCCGAACTTCGTGGACGACTTTCTCACTTACGTCCGAACTTCGTGGACGGCGTCCGAACTTCGTGGACGACTTAATCATTTGCATTCGAACTTCGTGGATGACTTTAAGGCCTGAGTTCGAACTTCGTGGACTGAATCTCTCTCTCTTTTTCTTTCTTATGTCCGAACTTCGTGGACATCTTACCCGTCTTTTAAATGTCATGACATAAAAGCTCAAGTGCTCCTTACTTCCTTTTCTCTCGTCCGGGTGGAAACCCGCGTTCAGATCATTCTCTGCGTAACATAATCATAACCCAGTCCGTCTCGCACGGCCGGAGAGGGGCTTGTCAGGTATGACGTGCCAAGAGAGGGATTCCTATTGCATAACTATGTCATAACTTTGGGCTACTCCGACCCTCTGTGGTCGGGGCCCGTCTTTAGACTTAACTGTTTTCCCTAATTTAAGTTACCATCTTTGCACGTTAGTTCATTCAATTCTAGTGATCTATGGTTGCCCTAAGTCCTATGGCAACACTGCCTCATGATGCATGCACTGCTTGGTACTCATAATCTGTTCTTGTTCTCTGCACCCTTGGGTGGCTTATAATAATGCAAATGACATTATACAACTACATAAACTTATCACATAATCATTCACTTCTTTGTGGGTATACTTTTAAAGACTTGGTGCTCATACTCTATTCTCGTCCCTACACCCCGTGGGTGGCTCATGCAAATGACAGTACACACTCATAATTCCCTTTACCTAGCATTTACTGCTTAGATAAAACTGGTCAGTACCCTCGGGCTCCGAACCGCTCAGCGTAAAGGACCCTTCCACTCAACGCTTAAGGCTCGTATCGCTCAGCGGATTGGTACCTCCGTTCAGTGCCACGTGCTCTCATTGTTCAGCGGGAGGTTCCCCTTTGCTCAGCGCTGGCTCGACTCCCAAGGATTCTGAGTTAGACTTATCCACTTACGTGGCGTCCACGTCATATAGCTCAGCGAATAAGGTTTATCGCTCAGCGATATGCCCTGGCCCTTCAACCACGCGAGGTTTGACTTTGGTCAAAAGTATTGTGCCGCGCCAGGCCGCTCAGTGCCCTCTTGGACCGCTCAGCGATCTGGTGCGTACAGCACCTAACCGAAGCCAAAACAACACTCTTTCTTCCATCTTCTTCCAAGACTCAAACCTGCCTCATTCCATCCATCATTCAACATCTAGCAACATTCTAAACATGATTTACATCATCAAAATCCTAACCAAACACTTCTAAAAATTAACCACAAACACAAGCACATGCACACATAAACTCATCCAGGAACTCAAGAACACCAAGAGGTGAGTACAAGCCTAAGTTACCCACCTTATTTAGAGGCTTGAGAGGCTGGTTGGATGAGGAGAAAGTTGGGGAAGAGCGGTCCTCCGAGTGCAGAACTTCTGCCTAGCTTCCGTCAGGTGTTCCCCGGTTCCGATGGCTCCTGGTGGCTTCGGGCTTGCTTTGACGCCTCCGAGATCCTCTTGACTGAATTTCTTCAAGATTTCCTTAGGATTTTGAAGGTATTTTCGTGGGCTAGGGCTAGGGGATTCCTGGAGGGAGTGAACTAGGTTTAAGGCCGGCGGTGTCTGGGTCTCCGGTTTGACCGAACAGCAGTCGATCGGGCAATCGGTCAAACCGACAGAGTTCTGGCAAGGTTTCCATTTTCCTATGTAATTTTTGGATTTGGGGAGGGGGTATTTATAGCCCAAGGCTGAATGCCCATTTTACCATTTTACCCTTGGCAAAAATTACCAAAATGCCATTATAATTTAATTTTCTAATTATTTAATTAGTTTGGATAATTATGAAGTCAAATCAAGTCAAATCAAGGAATATTTAATTATTTTCCTTGGAAAAGCTGAATAATAACGTGGTCATCTCCCATGTGGGCCCCACGCAATCCCGTTTCGTTCGTATTCGGTCGTTCGCAGTGCTAGTGCGTCGCGCACGGTTGTCCGAAAAATATTTCGCTTATACCATCGCAATCCTCTAATTGTCCTCTACATGGAGGTGTAATTACTTCAAGGTATTGGTGAATTTTTCTCCGGAGGTATATTCTTCACAGATACCTTTGGCACACCGGTAAGCGTCGGTGACGACAACCGCTAGTTCAGCTTGCATTTCTGTGGTCGCCTAGTCCTCCTAATGAGGTTGTGGGACTAATCTAAGGTATTTGAAACTTTTTCCCTGTACCGGTTAGGTTTCCAGGGACTTAGGACTCTTTGCTCAATTCTACCGGCTAAACGGAGCCGTTCTAGTGTCTGCAGAATTGTCTGAAACAGAGTAGAATTCCGTCTGGCGGACGTTTTAGGTTTTCTATCCAATTCTAAAGGTCAAGGGGAATCGTTTGAGTGTTAGCAGAATTTTGAGAAACTAAACAGAATAATTTCTACAGACACTCGTGTCCTTCGAGCTTCAGGCTTTCACTTTCCTGACATCTCCAACGTTGCCAATGTTTTCGGGCACCCTTTCTTGTCTCTAAGCTCTCTGGTATTCTATACTTCTTTTATCCCTTCTAGATTCTCCCTTTTCACCTTAATATCTTAAGGTTATAATTCCACCCTCCATCGCTTCTGATCCCATATTCCCTTTTCTTCCCTCGTACACTTAGCACCTCTTCCTTCTCGAGCTTAATACACTTTCCTTTGTCCTCCAGAACCTAGCCTCTCATACTTCTCTAGGTGAAACCTAAATTACATTAGTCATTCTCACACTTAATCCTCTCGATCTTCATTCAATCTTATTACACGTAGGCGTATACTTACATCCTTATTTATGCTCTTACCTAGTCCCTAACCCAATTTGTATTCTGTGCATGTATCCTCCGTAAAGACTTATTTACTCTCCTTCCACGCTTAACCCAACTTTAGATCCTCTCCTATAATCTTCTTTTACTTCTCTTACCTGTCACACTTGAAATTCCCAAAACTCAGCTTCTCGAGCTTTTACTTCTCAAACAGAATACGCCTAAGCCCTCCTACACTCTTATCAGTTACCTAGTTCTCTCGCCTTCTTCCCGCACCTTCTAAACTGATTCCTGCAGGGCTGGGAAAAGTCGCCCTCTCCTCTAGTTCTACCAGACGCTTCCTGGTCCAACCTTCCCTTCCTTTCTGTCTCCCTCATTACTTGCTGTAGCCAGCTTTCTGGCTGACCCCCTCCTCTCTTTACTGTCTGGTTGTCCACGTCTGCTCAATAAGCCTTATTCTTCCCTCTTTGAGATTCTAATGCCTAACCTCCCTAAATCTAGCACTTTTCCACCCTAGTCACACATAGTCACATGCGTCCCAGTGCTTGACAGACCCCTGCAGTTCAAGCTTCCCACCTTTACAAGGGTTTGCACACGAATTTATTATGCGAAATCTTTGCTAAGGGAAAACACGGATGTTACATTCCACCTCCTTAGAAAAATTTCTCCCTCGAAATTTCTACACGTCCAAGGGTCTCTAGGTCTTAATTTTTATTGCTCACTTACCTGGAACGTACTAATTTTCATCCTATACTGCATTGGCTACCAAGGCAAGGACTCATCCCTACCGCAAGGCTACAGGCATGGTTATGATTCATGTTCCAGAGAAGTGGCCATCTTCCTTGCTGGGGATCACATGGCTAATCTATTGCTCTCGAAATCCTAGTACAGTTCGATCCTTAACGGTTAACTCTACTCTCTGAAAATCTCTCGCCCACGGGTCTGGGTTCCATCGTCCTTTCATTGGCATTCTGTTAGATTGGTCCATTGGATTTCTAACCTTGATGAATGATGAAAGCCAAATAGCACTTTCTTTACTCTTGACACAGCTTTGGTTTTGTCACAACCGTGCCAATTTCATAGAAAGCCTATTGTTTGCACTTTACGTTGGTCAAATTAAATTTATATATCCTACTTTACGGCTTTCAAATCCACAAGGGATCCAATTGCATTATAGTCGGCTATAGTCGAACCACAGAGAGTTGCAAAATTACCATTCTTGAGTTCGTTCAACTAAACAATGGAGTGAGGGATTTGATAATTTGTTTTAATAAACTAAATAAGTAAATAAACAACATAAAAAGTAAATAGGAAACAAAGCAGAGGTAGTTCCGGAGCTTGTTGGGAATCTTAATCATATCATAGTTTCATGCATCCAGTTACTTATTACATAGAACTATTATTTCATTGATTGCCTGCCATCAGGTCTTATCTTTTACATTGCTTTCGCATATGAAAAGATCACAGGTTTCCTTTGTTAGATTTGTTAATTTCTTACAGAAACTTTAACAAAGTATGCCAGAATTAGTCCAGATGTTAAAGCGGCTAACTTCTAGTGCTGTTACGGCGACAAGGTTAGATGAATGATTTAGATCTGACTCTAATGGTTGTAACTTTTCATTCACAACGTTCAAGTCTTTAATCTAGCTTAGCATAGCGAATTAATCTTAACTTGGTTACAACTTAATTAATATAACTCTCGTTCATCCAACTAAGTCTCAAGCCAAGATCAAAACACTAAACAAAGACTAGCATTAGGCATAAAATGATTCAAGCAAATCATAAGAAATAGATAGATTCATATGCAATAGTTACATAGATACAAGCAAACTACAATAATGACCAAAATCCCAACAAAAAGAGGATTAGGAATCCATCTTACAAGAGTATCTCGGAGGCAAGGTTTGGACGCTTACCATGACACATACTCACGCCGTCATGACAGCGGCTCCACCGAGCTTCCTTGATTCTCCTAGCTCCTTCACAAGCCTCCTCTTTGTTCCTAACCTAACCTAAACTAAACTAAGCTTTAAAGTGTAAGAAAATGGAGGAAGAATGGTGTCTTCAAGGGGGGAGGATGGATTGAGAGATGGTTTTCGGAATGGCATGGCCTCCTCTATTTATAGGCAAAATTTGGGTCCATCGCTCAGCGGTTTTGGTGCCTTCGCTGAGCGATTCTGTCTTTATCGTTGAGCGGCGATGCTTTTATCGCTGAGCGGCTTATCCCTTTACGTGGAGTAATGAGGAGTAATAAATGCTCTGGCAGCTTTTGCAGGGCGGCGCTGACGTGGTAGGGCGGCGCCAGGCTGGCTCCAGCTGGCGCAATAAATGCGCCGCGTGCAAGTGGCTGCTGACGTACTTCCGCGGAGCGATAAAGGTTGTACCACTGAGCGATTATTCTGTGGACGCTGAGTGATAAACATTTATCCATGGAGCGGTTCTTGTCTTTTGCGCTGAGCGGTAATGTTGTTCTGCTGAGCGGTCCTGCTTTGTTCTTCGTTTTTAGCTCTTTTCCAATTCTTCCCTTTTTCTCCATTCTTCATGGGATTATTCTTTATTATTTATCCTTGCATCCATCTTCAAAATATATTAGAAACCTACAAAATATGGGGAATTCATTAGATAATTCTTTAAAACATAAGCAAAAAGTGCCTTTTTAAATGAGCAAATTTGCGTATTTTGGGCACTTAACAATGAACAAGTAGTAACCGAACTTTGTTAACTCCCTAATAGTCATCTCGGGCGACTCCTTAGTTTCCTTATGTACTAGATTAACCCAGACTCACAGTCCATCAACACTCCTACTTGCGTTGAAGGTAATAGGTATATTAAACTTGTAAGGTCTCTAGTTATTTCTCCACCTACTCTTTCCCATAAACTCTTGACTCGATCTCCTCCTACGGTTTCCAAGGTTATTCGGACTTCTGTCTTACTCTTTATGCCTCTAATCAACCTACCGGGGCAATTTATCTATCTGATCCTTGAGGTTCAATGGTTTTGTCCTTACTATGATACTCCATGCTAAACCTTCTTAGGGCTTCTTTTGTTCGTCCTCCCAAATCATCATTTTACATCGAAAATATACTCACTCCTCCTCTGGACTAATCTCACCTATCAGGCTACCACCTTTTCCTCCTCATGAGATCTCTAAGGTAAGGATTTGGGGTTGGTGATCCTAGTTCAAAGGGTGTGTCCCCTGGGAAATTACTTACCCATTTAGGAAATCCAACTTATGGCGAATGTAAGGGGTGTATGAACCTATAAGATTTCTATCAGTCTCTTCGCTATCGGGTTTCCACCTATCTCCGTATTTACAGATTTCGCTATCAGTTGTAAAGGGGACAACTTGCAGCACGGTTTGTCGTCAGAAAACAAAAACTGGAACTGTGCAAGAGGCTAGAGTAGAAAGAATTATGAACCTACTCCATCGGAATAGGGCCAACTAGATTCTATTGAAAACGGGATGGCCTGGTTCTTAAAACATGCCATAGAAGGAGGGGAAAGACTTGTCCCAGAGTCTATTCCTTTAGAAGAGCAAAACATTCAATCTCGACCCGGAACTTTCCTCAAGGAGGGTCAAGGATGCGTAACGAAATGAAACTCCTAAGATTTAGAGATTCGGGCCTTTTCCGTAGATAGGGGAGTGTCTTTTCAAGAGTTTGCATAGCATAAAGGAGTGTTTATCTGGAGAGAAGGAACAACGAGCTTCCCTTAAGTACGGGTTCATTTCCTAACAATCCGTTTCCTGAAATAGGTAATGGTCAAATAGCGGGGAGACACTTAGCAGAAGGCCAAGTTTCTCGTGGATAAAATTTATAGAGTCCACCCTACGCCAGCTATCAAACCCTGAATACACTTATCAAAACACAGAGTTAGCTAGGCTCTATGTTCCTGAAAAATGCAACAGTTGAATGAAAGCAAAGTGATAGAGCGCATTAGGCCACACTAGTTCCTGTTGTAACATCCCGTGCTTCTACAACCCGGTAAAGGATCCGTGGACAGCTGAGGACGGCCGGTAAATGCCAAAAGAAGTAAGGGAAGCCGAGGCTAACCATCGAAACCTTGGAAAATTGGAGAGGCGGACTAGGTTTAGCAGTTTCATAAATTTCGGGAGTCGCTGGATCCGTTTCGGCTCAAAAGGATATTTCCCGGATACTATAAAACGTTTGTGGGATGTTTCGGCCCGGCGGAAGAGTCCCTAGTTCCCGAGAGAGTTGCTCTGGACCGAAGGGAAAAATAAATGGGTCGCAGCGGTATGTCCAGAATATTTTTAGGGCAACCGGAAGTAGGGTTTTTCGGACAAAACGCGATCGAATGAAAAGGGAACTGGGAAGGAGCATTAACTTCCTTCAGAGGTTAAGAAATAAATAAATAATAATATAATAATAATAACAAAAATAAGAAGCTGAAGTAGTTCAGCAAAACGTGAGCAACAAAAGAAATAAAGGTAAAAGAAGGAAAAATATCTTTTCACTGTGCACGGTTATTTATAACCTCATAACTTCTCAGAAGTTACATTCAGTAGGCAACCGAGGGTTTCGTTCCGACGCATCTAGAGCTCGTGCCGGAGTCTCCGAAAATTAGCTGGAGCACACCATCGTGAAGAGGACCATCTCCCCTTCAGAGTCACCAAATCGGAATCCCGATCGGAGGTGGGTAATCCTAAGCCCACTGTCTATGTGGTTTAGTTTTTAACTGTATATGTGCCTA
>QANU01115838.1:7367-46975 GCA_003254905.1 Nissolia schottii | reverse complement strand
GGCAAGCCGGTACGCGTAAGAGATCCCCAATGCCCCCATGCAATATGTAATTATATATATGTGAATTGATGATTGGTTATATGTGCATTAATATTCATTTATGGTTGTTTGTGTAATATGTAACGTCAAGGGAACGGCCCGAGACGAGTAGCCTAATTATAATTGAAATGCAGGATTCATAAGCACGTAGACTTAGTAAGAAAGACTAGTTCCCTATCACCTAGATAATCTTAGATAAAGCTGTTCAGGACCCTAGGCAAAGATAATAATCAGTAGGGGGTTAGTATGCAAGATCACCTAGAAATCCTTGAATGGCCTGGAGGATACTCGAGTAAATGAATCATAGGTAGCCATGGAAACCTCACTGAGGACTTAGAGTTCTCACTCCCACTCGATTATGGATCCAGCTTACAGCTATGGCGTCACCACCAGCCAAGGATGTGTGGCTCTTCACGCCCACTCGCATGCGCAACTACCGCACTGACACCCTCTTGGAGACTAGTACTTACGCGCCCGCATGCCTACCTGATGAGTAGGATCATCCTCCTAGACAGAGGCTTGGATCCCCAGGCACTTCACCGCTGAACCCTATTTGGGTGGACGAGCGTCCGGGGAGCAGCAGCAGGGACCCGATTCGCCTCAACGGCGATGAGGAGATGCCTCCTTTCGAGCCGGAGCAAACACCTACGCCAGTCCCGACGCCCGCTACTGACCCAGGTGCGTACACCCCGCCAGTCCGAGCTCGAGGTCGCCGGACCACTGCACGGAAGAGGATACTGACCGCCCGACCACAGCGCTTCGCCCAACGCGGCTTCTCGGCGGTGGCAGATTTGAGCAGCAGTGAGGAGGAGGAGCCTCTGGAGCGTCTAGGAGACTCCGAGTAGGTGGAGACCAGCCGGACCTGAGAGTAGAGTAAGGGATTGTGCCGTACATGAAGCGAGTAGTGCCGCTCGTGTACGTAGTTGTTTTTATTTATTTTGTTTGTATATATTTGGCCACCTATGTATGTATTTTATGATGCAACTGGACAATGGGTTGTATAAAACTTATGTATTATAATCAAGCTGTGTGTTATGTATATTCGGGCCTTCTGTGTATCTTCTGCCGATAACGCTCCACACGACAGGTATGTACTCGTACTCTCTTACCTGATAGCTATGCCGTTATTCGTCGTATTACTCGCAAGACTCCATACTTTTATGTACATGTATTCAGAAAGAAAGTTCAAATTGGCCCGTATTTTCAGAAACCTTAATTTCAACTGGTAAACTAGAATGCTAGTAGTTCTCAGCCCAGCATTCAACTACCTAGCCAGGGAAACCTATGACTTAAGCATAGGCCAACTAGCTAGGGTGTTGCAGTTGGTATCAAAGCAGTTAGGTCCAATGGAGCCTGAGGACTGAGCTGCACTATGCTTCCGAGCATGAAAACGGTGCACCCTCGACGAGTCGAGATGCGCTGGACAGTGAACATCAGTTTCTTTGAGGCTGATCACCTCAGGGTTCGCGGATGTCAGTGAACAGCCATGTCGCTTGAAAGAGATGTAGCACGACGTTGTTCACTAGTGAGGGTTTCATCAGTATCCTCGAAAAGCCCCAAGTGGGGGAGAGCTGCTAAAGCCCTAGGGGCTGGAAGGGTACGATGTTAACCTAACTCCGGGATAGCCTGAAGTGGGCCGGAGGGTGGCCAAGGTGAAGGAGGTAAGAGGAAAGTACCTAGCGATCCCCAAGGGAAGCAGGGAGCTTGGAGTAAGAGGGGAAGGGTTGAAAAACCCTTAGGAAAAGATTTTCCAGAACTCATTCGAATACTGCATTCGAATACGACACTAGGATTTCTTTCATTCGAATACTGCATTCGAATACTGAATGAAAATTTCTTTCATTTGAATACTACATCTGAATTCATTCGAATGATGACAGCAAAATTGTCCATTTTGCAGGGCATTTTGCATTCTATGCTTTGTTTCCATTCGAGGCCTTCCCATTTCAGTTCCATACCTTATTTGGGAATGGGAGCCAATGAGTGTCGCGATGAATTCCGCTGAATTCTCGATTTTACCCCTCCATATGTAAAGCATATATATTACGAATTTTTCCCCGTTCAGGGTCCGATTCCACTGAATTCTTGAATCCAAATTTGTTTCCGTGTTGCTACGGTGCATTTTAGGGTCCCAGACCTAGCCATGAGTCGTTACGGCCGTTAGGTCCGCTAATGGCCCATGGAATGCTCCTTTTGACGACGGCATGTCACCTATGTGCCCCACCGTTGTCACTTAGGTTTAATCCTTTCGCGTGGCTTCCGTTTTACCTCTAATGGGTACCAGGGGACTAACTGAGAGCTAGCCGGGAGCCGATACCCTGGAAATTACTGTTTTGCCCTTAAGCCCCAATTTACCCTAAAATTTCTCCACAAACCCAAATTTTCCTCTTGTTTTGCGAATTAGGATTACATTTCCCCGAGATCGATGCATCATGGGAGGTACCCGAGGTCCCGAAACCCTAGGTGCCGCACTTGGACCGAATTACCCTCTAGAAGTTTAATTAGACTAACAAACATGTAATTAAAATACAGGAACGGCCGGATTAAGATAAGGAAATATAATATGAATTTTTCATTAATAACTAGCCGAGAATACATAGGTTAGGAGTCCGTCCGACTCATTACAAGCCAATTCCCAAAATACCCCTAGCCTATGATAAGCTATACAAAATTGCCCTTAAGGCTACTATACATAAACCTAACCTAACCCTAAGAAGTCCTACCAACCCTACTCAGCCTCCTCAGTGGCTGGTATTAGATCCTCCTCCATAGCCGAGGGAGCAGGACTTGAGGCCGAGGCACCTCCAATGGGAGCCCCCGATGGCGTCCAGCCCAAGTGAGCATAGGCCGCACGCATGTCCTGAGTCAATTGGAACACGTTATGGTCTATTTGCCCCACCGTCTGCTCGAGCCGCTCTAGGCGGGACATATCCACGCTCAGAGCGTCGAACCGGCTCATGAGCAGGTCCATCTGCAGGGAAGAGAGGCCAGGAGCTGTAGCTGGCTCCGATGGGCCCGGAGCGGTTGTAGCGGGAGCTGCAGGAGAGGCGGGAGCTGAGGGAGAGGAAGGAGCTGCTCTCTTCTTGGCATGGCTACCTGATGGCTCATCATACGCAAGCTGGTTGTTCTTGTAGACGATGTGCATCTTGGCCAGACAGCCGGAGTCCACCTTCCAGGTGACCTTCGCCGTCCATTTCTGCTCGCCTGAAAACCAAGAGACATCCGTAACAAACTTTCATTAGTAAACCCTAAAGTTATGTAATCCGAAACAATGTTACAAACTTAATCAAAGAAGATATAAAGAGCTAGAAACATACCTGCCACCGGAACCTAGAAGTAGTCCAGGATCTCGGAAATATGCATGGCATAAGGGAGAGCACTACCCCGAGTGCGCGCCTGTGCCATGCGGTGCATCACGAGCAACGCCCTGTTGAGCCCGTGTCCCTCCGCTATAGCCCATATTACTAGGCAATCATCCCGAGACAGGACGGAGTGGTTCCCGCTCCTCGGGAGGAAAGTGTGGGTCAGTAAATAGTGATAAATGCGCTGCTCCACTGGTAGGCCACTGACCTACGGTCTATTCTTCGAGCTCTTGACGCCCGAGTGTCCGATTGTGCCTAGGGCTAAATCCTCCGCGAATGGAAGCCCTGCAGACGTAACTGCCCATTCAGAAACGCCAGACGCCAGCTCATGCCCGGTAGCTGGAATCTCCAGCACGGCCCCGAGTCGCTCCAAGGGCATCTCTATAGGTACGCCACTGACCTCGGTGGTCAGGATGTCATCTGTCACCTGCATATTGCTGTAGAAGACCCTAACCAGCTGAGGGTATACCGGGTGGCTAATACACGCGAACTCCAGCAAGTCCGTGGAGTCCAGGTAGACCAGGACATCTGGCGCGATCTCCTTAAAAACCTCGCAATCAAAGATCTTTGGCTCCATGATGTCGCGTTCCTTATAGTTGGCCTTAAAGTTGCGCCATTGCGCCTCCGAGGTGAACCAATGCGGATAACCGGAAGTGGAGGAAGACCTCGGATTCTTAGAACGTGAGGGTCGACTACCGAATTGGCTCATTGTGTGGGAGATTCGGTTTTGAGAGGGAAGGAAGGAAAGGGACTCGGATTTGGGTGAAGAAGAAAGGGAGGAGCCGCGGATTGAGGCAAAGAGGGAAGGGAAACCGTGATGGGGGCAAGGAGGAGCTACGGCCAAGGGGGGAGGAAGTGAGGAAGTAGGAGGAGGAAGTGGCGAGAGAGAGAGGCACGCCTTAGCTCTGCTAGGGTTTGGCTCGCGAGAGAGAGTGGAAGAGGAGAATGAGAGGGAAAGGAGAAGGATCGTTTAAAATGGCATCAGATCGCAGTTCATTCGAATGAACCTCGACATTCATTCGAATGAATTAGTGAAAAATGTTGATATTTGAATACTGCAGTCGAATGACTCAAGAACTTTGCAAATCATTCGAGTGAATGATCATAAAGGATTCGAATGAAAAACCCCAAGGGTAGATTTTAGGGTTTCTGGGTGTCCTGAAGGGCCCGGGAAAGCTAGAATTTCGGAAGTGACATTCCGGGACCCTTGCGTGGCCCGACTAGGGTTGGAAACTTAACGCCACTCGAATTTCGGGACGAAAATCCAGTAAGGGGGGTGGAATGTAACATCCCGTGCTTCTACAACCCGGTAAAGGATCCGTGGACAGCTGAGGACGGTCGGGAAACGCCAAAAGAAGTACGGGAAGCCCAGGCTAACCCTCGAAACCTTGGAAAATTGGAGAGGCGGACTAAGTTTAGCCGTTTCATAAATTTCGGGAGTCGCCAGATCTGTTTCGGCTCAAATGGATATTTCCCGGATACTATAAAACGTTTGTGGGATGTTTCGGCTTGGTGGAAGAGTCCCTAGTTCCTGAGAAAGTTGCTCTGGACCGAAGGGAAAAATAAATGGGTCGCAACAGTATGTCCGGAATATTTTCAGGGCAACCGAAAGCAGGGTTTTTCAGACAAAACGCGATCGAATAAAAAGGGAACTGGGAAGGGGCATTAACTTCCTTCTGAAGTTAAGAAATAAACAAATAATAATATAATAATAATAACAAAAATAAGAAGCTGAAGTAGTTCAGCAAAACGTGAGCAACAAAAGAAATAAAGGTAAAAGAAGGAAAAATATCTTTTCACTGTGCACGGTTATTTATAACCTCGTAACTTCTCAGAAGTTACATTCACTGGGCAACCGAGGGTTTCGTTCCGACGCATCTAGAGCTCGTGCTGGAGTCTCCGAAAATTAGCTGGAGCACACCATCTTGAAGAGGACCATCTCCCCTTCAGAGTCACCGAATCGGAATCCCGATCGGAGGTGGGTAATCCTAAGCCCACTGTCTATGTGGTTTAGTTTTTAACTGTATATGTGCCTATCTGTGTATTTGACTATAGAACTGTTAAGTAGTATTTTGGGGGGATATAGTGTAAAAAGGGTTTTGTGAACGATGGAAAATTGAAACGCATAACTGTACTACTTGGAACCCTAGGAACAGTAAGAAATTACGAACTGGAGTCTCGGGAGGCGATTTTTGTAGTCTGCATTCGAATACGCCAGGAATTCAGTCGAATGAAAGCCAAATCGAGCTTTCCTTCGAATGAATTCCACCGCAGTCGAATGAAGGCGAATTTTAGGGATTTCAATCGAATGAATTCCCTCGTATTCGAATGAAAGGATGTCGAGGGATTTCAGTCGAATGAAAGCCTATTCCAATCGAATGAAAGGACTCCGAGGGATTTCATTCGAATACCACAGCAAGTATTCGAATGAAACCTGGCAGAGTTGGGAGTTAGTGTTTTTAAGGGATCCAATGACTATGGTTAAGCCATTCTTATGTATTTGAGCATGCATCATGAGGATGGGATGTCACCTAGGAGTTAGGGCAACCCTAGAACACTAGAGGTCAATGACTTAATGATCAAGAAAGCATAATGGAACTTAGGGAAATACATATATAGTTATATGCTAGGAAAGCCCTCTCTTGGCAACGTCTTACAGACAAGCCCCTCACCAGTACACAAGTGGACTGGTTGATGTGTTACCTCCCCCGTCCTTACAAGTTTGGATTGGTTAACGAATCAGTCATCCAAGGTCGGCTGGTTCGAAGAGGTTAATGACACGGAAGGTAAAGGATGGATAGACGAAAAAGGATGAAGTAAAGGTAAAAGCACTAACCCGGCAAGCCGGTATGCGTATGGAGATAGAGAGCTAATCCGGCAAGCTGGAACGCCTAAAGAAAAAATGCACGGACCCGGCAAGTCGGTACGCGTAAGAGATCCCCAATGCCCCCATGCAATATGTAATTATATATATGTGAATTGATGATTGGTTATATGTGCATTAATATTCATTTATGGTTGTTTGTGTAATATGTAACGTCAACGGAACGACCCGAGACGAGTAGCCTAATTATAATTGAAATGCAGGATTCATAAGCACGTAGACTTAGTAAGAAAGACTAGTTCCCTATCACCTAGATAATCTTAGATAAAGTTGTTCAGGACCCTAGGCAAAGATAATAATCAGTAGGGGGTTAGTATGCAAGATCACCTAGAAATCCCTGAATGGCCTGGAGGATACTCGAGTAAATGAATCATAGCTAGCCATGGAAACCTCACTGAGGACTTAGAGTTCTCACTCCTACTCGATTATGGATCCAGCTTGCAGCTATGGCGTCACAACCATCCAAGGATGTGTGGCTCTTCACGCGCACGCGCATGCGCAACTACCGCACCGACACCCTCTTGGAGACGAGTACTTACGCGCCCGCACACCTACCTGACGAGCAGGATCATCCTCCCAGACATAGGCTTGGAGCCCCAGGCACTTCACCGCTGAACCCTATTTGGGTGGATGAGCGTCCGGGGAGTAGCAGCAGGGACCCGATTCGCCTCAACGGCGATGAGGAGATGCCTCCTTCTGAGCCGAAGCAAACACCTACGCCAGCCCCGACGCCCGCTACTGACCCAGGTGCGTACACCCCGCCAGTCCGAGCTTGAAGTCACCGAACCTCTGCACGGAAGAGGATACTGACCGCCCGACCACAGCTCTTCACCCCACGCGGCTTCTCGGCGGTGGCAGATCTGAGCAACAGCGAGGAGGAGGAGCCTCTGGAGCGTCTAGGAGACTCTGAGTAGGCGGAGACCAGCCGGACCTGAGAGTAGAGTTAGGGATTGTGCCGTACATGAAGCGAGTAGTGCTGCTTGTGTACGTAGTTGTTTTTATTTATTCCGTTTGTATATATTTGGCCACCTATGTATGTATTTTATGATGCAACTGGACAATGGGTTGTATAAAACTTATGTATTATAATCAAGCTGTGTGTTATGTATATTCGGGCCTTCTGTGTATCTTCTGCCGATAACGCTCCACACGACAGGTATGTACTCGTACTCTCTTACCTGATAGCTATGTCGTTATTCGTCGTATTACTCGCAAGACTCCATACTTTTATGTGCATGTATTCACAAAGAAAGTTCAAATTGGCCCGTATTTTCAATAACCTTAATTTCAACTGGTAAACTAGAACGCTAGTAGTTCTCAGCCCAGCATTCAACTACCTAGCCGGGGAAACCTATGACTTAAGCATAGGCCAACTAGCTAGGGTGTTGCACCTGTCGCAATAGACAAGACTTAGTGCCCGGTGAATTTTATTCTTAACATGCACAAGGAACAAGGACAAATCAGTGTTCCGGTACCAGTGAACCCTGACTCATACACTTGGACCGCATACACAAAGGTGTTATACTTAAACACCGTGCAGGCTAACAAGGAATATGCTCAGAAGTGCAGATAAGCTCAGTCCTCAGGCTCACTTGGACCAAACTGCTCTGATACCAACTGTAACACCCCTACTTTCAGCTTACGCTATAGTCGTAACATTGATTATAGGGTTGTTAACTGCTTGGTTGGGGTTACTTCTAGCCCCTACTTTTAACTTTGCAAAATATTTCTTACACAAAATATGGACCAATTTGAAAATTGTTCGTGTGCGTATCAAGTTACAAACTAGGAGCCGTGCTTGATTTAAGAAAACATATAACAATAATCGCTAGTGTTCATCATGAGTTAGGTGAAGATCATAGTAGAATATGAGAAGCAAGTGTATCTACATACATATTTACAATCAAGTTCCCAAAACACAGTTACACAGTTGCCTTAATAATAAATATTACACAAAGAGTATAAAAATCATAGAACATAATACAAAACTTCTATGGCCTTGGCGCGACCGTAGTCTTCCTGCTTCAGCTCCGATCTATAGCTCTCTGTTGCCTACCATGCGTACCTTGGGTTGATTTCCTCGCTGCGCCCACCTGGATCCATAACCGAGTGTGGGTGAGAACACTTAGTCCTCAGTGGGTTCCTTAGCTTTACCTATCGCTTCATTTCTCGGTTATCCTCCAGGCCGTTCAAGGATTTCTAAGTGATCATGCATACTAACATCCTACTGATTATTATCTTTGCCTAGGGTCCTGAACAACTTTATCTACATTACTAGGTGACTGGGGATCTAATCTTTCTTACTAAGTTCTCGTGCTTGCTAGCCTATACCGTTAGGGCCTTGTGGTACAGCATCACGTACCCACGTTCTTCTACTCGAGATGTCATCTCATGACGTTCATTACATATAGACATACTTACACATACATATACATACAGCATTCATCAAGAAATCTCTAACGTATGTCTGGGGAAAGAAGTTCTCTTACGCGCCTATGGCTGCATCCTTCGTCGCTGCTGGATGCCATCGCTCCTATGTAGACTGGGGGATCGTCATCCCTATCCAGCTACAACATGTGATAACACTAGGAGTGAGGCTCGTATGCGTCCGAACTTCGTGGACGACTTTCTCACTTACGTCCGAACTTCGTGGACGACGTCCGAACTTCGTGGACGGCGTCCGAACTTCGTGGACGACTTAATCATTTGCATCCGAACTTCGTGGATGACTTTAAGGCCTGAGTCCGAACTTCGTGGACTGAATCTCCCTCTCTTTTTCTTTCTTATGTCCGAACTTTGTGGACATCTTACCCGTCTTTTAAATGTCATGATATAAAAGCTCAAGCGCTCCTTACTTCCTTTTCTCTCGTTCGGGTGGAAACCCGCGTTCAGATCATTCTCTGCGTAACATAATCATAACCCAGTCCGTCTCGCACAGCCGGGGAGGGGCTTGTCAAGTATGACATGCCAAGAGAGGGATTCCTATTGCATAACTATGTCATAACTTCGGGCTACTCTGACCCTCTGTGGTCGGGGCCCGTCTTTAGACTTAACTGTTTTCCCTAATTTAAGTTACCATCTTTGCACGTTAGTTCATTCAATTCTAGTGATCTATGGTTGCCCTAAGTCCTGTGGCAGCACTGCCTCATGATGCATGCACTGCTTGGTACTCATAATCTGTTCTTGTTCTCTGCACCCTTGGGTGGCTTATAGTAATGCAAATGACATTATATAACTACATAAACTTATCACATAATCATTCACTTCTTTATGGGTATACTTTTAAAGACTTGGTGCTCATACTCTATTCTCGTCCCTACACCCCGTGGGTGGCTCATGCAAATGACAGTACATACTCATAATTCTCTTTACCTAGTCTTTACTGCTTAGATAAAACTGGTCAGTACGCTCAGGCTCCGAACCGCTCAGCACAAAGGACCCTTCCGCTCAGCGTTTAAGGCTCGTACCACTCAGCGGATTGGTACCTCTGCTCAGTGCCACGTGCTCTCATCGCTCAGCGGGAGGTTCCCCTTCGCTTAGCGCCAGCTCGACTCCCAAGGATCCTGAGTCAGACTTATCCACTTACGTGGCGTCCACGTCATATAGCTCAGCGAATAAAGTTTATCGCTCAATGATATGCCCTGGCCCTTCAACCACACGAGGTTTGACTTTGGTTAAAAGTGTTGTGCCGCGCCAGGCTGCTCAGCGCCCTCTTGGACCGCTCAGCGATCTGGTGCGTACAACACCTAACCAAAGCCAAAACAACACTCTTTCTTCCATCTTCTTCCAAGACTCAAACCTGCCTCATTTCATCCCTCATTCAACATCTAGCAACATTCTAAACATGATTTACATCATCAAAATCCTAACCAAACACTTCTAAAAATTAACCACAAACACAAGCACATGCACACATAAACTCATAAGTTACCCACCTTATTTAGAGGCTTGAGAGGCTGGTTGGATGAGGAGAAAGTTGGGGAAGAGCGGTTGTAACTCTAGATAGCAACCTAAGAGGGGGGTGAATTAGGTTTCTCTTTTTTTTTCGGATTTTGATTCTTTGAAAGATGTGAAACCCTAATCCCCAAATTATGAACAAGACCCAGCAATAAACCGAATAGATAAAGATGTTAAAGCAGCGGAAATTGTAAATTGCTGAATGTAAAAGTGTAAGGATAAGAAAGATCACACCAGAGAATTTATCCTGGTTCACCTTCAACCACCGAAGGCTACGTCCAGTCCCCTGTTCTGATTCAGGGATTTTTCCACTATGTAAACTTGTGTTGTGTACAACCTCACACCCGAGGCACTTACACCGACAACTACAAGAGAACACAACCGTTCCCCTGGTTACACAATGCCTTCACCGAACACTACGGTGATGATCAGAAAATACACCGAAAACCACGGTGTTTTACAACTACCAATTGTTTTTGAAGAAGTTTCTATACAATGGCTTTGTATCAATCCTAAACTCAGGGAAGGATAAACCTGAATAGAAAGCACTTAAGGATATGAAAGTTATGGCTCAATGCTTTTCTGAGTTTGGATTGAAAAAGGATTTTGAAAATTTTGATCAGAACTTTGATCAGAACTTGTAAAACTTGCAAGAATTAATGAAAGAATGGAGTTCTGATCGTGTGTCCTTGATTCTGCACGAATTCTGCATTATATAGGCAGAGGTGCCTGTTCATGAACCAATGCCAGAGCATATGATGCAAAACAACGCATTGTTTCATGAAAAAACACACCCATTCGAGCATGTAATCGATTAGCAAATGGTGGTAATCGATTACACACAAGAAACGGCCATATTTTCGAATTTCTCAAGGTGGTAATCGATTACTACGGGTTGGTGATCGATTACTCACTTCAAAATTTAAATAATTTTGAATTCTTGTGATGGTAATCGATTACCCATGCAGATATCGAGTTAAAGTGTTTAAAACCCTTTGAAAAATGTTGCCATATGCTTTTAGGGTTTTAGGAAAGTGTTAGACATGTTTATGTTGAAAAACTTTGAGCCAATGACTTTAATATCATAACATGTGGTAACTATATTGACACTAGGGTAAAATCTTGAACCTTTAATGATGTGCAGCTTGAGCTTTGAGGTTCTTTGATCTTGATCAAGTCTTCCCTTTTTATGCTTTTTGTTGATGTTGTTGTCGTCATCAAAACCACGCCATTAATGGTCAGAGAAAGAATCTTCTTCACATTCTCCCCCTTTTTTATGATGACAAAACCATATTTGAAAGTTGAAGTTTAATTCACTGTATTGAAGTTTGATTCACTGCATTGCTCCCCTGTGTTTCTGACTCTGGCCTTCCTTGATTTTGGTTAGTTTCTCCCCCTGTATAAAAACAAACCAAGCAACCAGACACAGAACCTTTCTCCCCCTTTTTGACATCATCAAAAAGAAGAAAAAGGAGCACAACAAGATAGACAATGTATATAACATAATTATAATACACAAGGTATATAACAGAATAGAAAACATAAGTATTTAATTAATTATGACAATCCACACAACATAAACAGTAGTTAAAAACTAAGCAGAAGTCCAACTAAAGGAAATAAAATCACTTAATTATTACAACTGAAAATCAAAAGAAAATGTCAATCCAGAAAACAGGAAAATACAATCATTAATAAAATTCTAAGACATGAAATCACGGTTCAGCGTCACTAGAAAAATGAATATTGTCGAGAGACATCATTGTGGATTTTGGCGAACTCTTCAACCTGTTTGGCCAAGCGCTCGATATCGCCGCGAAGGTCGGTCTGAAGTGAATCAATACGGCCATCGATGTGGTCAAAGCGGGCAGTATGGGCAGCCTGCATATGATCCAAGCGCTCTAAGATCATCTGAAACGGGTTATCTGAACCGGATGAGGTTGGAGGATCGATAGGAGCAGAAGATGTAGCAGAGGTGGATGGCGGACGAGGTGGAGTAGAGTCTCTGGAGTTTGCCTTGTGCCTGAACACCTCATCTATATCTTGGTAAATCCCCAACTTAGGTAGAATGTCAATATCAATCTTCTGAGTTTTGACATCCACCTTCAGAGTGAATTCCCCCGCAACTGACATGCCATAGTTCTGGAAAATCTAAGAAATGGCAGGAGCATAAGGCAGTGCCCCAGCACGGTCACACTGCAGGAGCATGTGCTGCTGTACCAAATAAGCCCAGTTAATTTTCTCCTTAGTCTTCAACCTATACATAATCTGTAGTTCCAAATCACTGATTTGTGCATGATTTGAAATCTGAGGCAGGAGAACATAACTTAGAAAATAGTGCAGCAATCTATCACCAGCAGTTAAGGGACCAATAGGCAGAATGTCCCTTGAGCGTGCAGACTCTAACCGTTGACGTTTCTCTTGGAGTTGTGCCTCTGAGAAGCGACACAGACTCTATTAGAAAGTCTTCCTGTTAAAGCCTTGCCAAGGACACAGAACCTCAGAACTTAGCTTTCTTCCCTCATATGGAAGTCCCAAACAGTTTCCCAAATCTTCCAAAGACATAACAATATCTACTCATTTTACTTGGGAAACTAACTTATTGTTCAGAAACTTCAGATTGCAATAGAAAGCTTTGACTAACTCAGGATAATATGAACCATGCAGAGAAATGAAGTCTGACATCCCTTGAAACTCAAACATATCAGGAAATTCTAACCCAGTAGAAGAAAAAGTATTAAGGATACCGTATTTTGGAGTTAGAATTGGGCGCTCCAAGAAGCGGGACAGAAACCTTTTCTTCTGCTCTTGCGTAGTCAGAAGCTTGGAGATGTTCAGGGGGTCCAAACCATATCCTACATTCTTGGTTCGAGTTCTCTTGGAGCCTGATGTAGAGCCTGAAGCAGCCATTGTTGAACAAAGAAGAGAAGGATTCGATTTTGAAGAGAAGAGAGTAAAATGAGTTTCGAGAAGAGAGGAGAGGAGAATGATTCCAAGTTTGGTTTTGATGGAGATGGAAGCAAGAACAATGAATTTTGATGATCAAACTCTTAAAAACTATGAAGAATCACCAAGAGTTTAAGAGAGATTTGAGAGAAAATGGATGAACAATGGAGAAGGAGAGGCTTCGGGGAGAGAGGAGATGCTTAATCGATTACACAAATGGCTAAAGAATGAATAAGAATTGATATAGACAATGAGTAATCGATTACCAAACTGCCATAATCGATTAACCATTTGAAATTTTAGCCTGGTAATCGATTACTAGCCTATGTAATTGATTACAGAATTGAAAAAGTGAGAGAGTAATCGATTACTTCGATCTGCTAATCGATTAACAACCCTAGTAATCGATTACTAGCATGAGTAATCAATTACAACAAGCAATTTTGCTCTTTTAAATAAAAGAAACTGCCTGTAATCAATTACTACAGGTATGTAATCGATTACTAGCCCAAAAATTTCAAAACATTTTGAAATTTTGAAAGCTTGCAACGAATATCATCATCAGATATGAAATTAACATTTCAGAATCTATGCAAGCAGCAAAATAAACATCCAATAACAGACAATTCAACAGACATTCAATCATAAACAATTTTACGATATGTCTATCTCATCTAGAATCCCCAACTCTCGTCTGATTTTATAGAATGGTTCTTTTGCCAAGGGTTTTGTTAAAATGTCAGCAAGTTGATCATGTGTTGCAACAAAATTCAGTTCAACTTCTTTTTTCAACACATGATCTCTGAGAAAATGATGTCTTATGTCTATGTGCTTTGTTCGAGAATGCATTACAGGATTTTTGGTTAGATTGATTGCACTCGTGTTATCACAATTTATAGGAATACAGCCCAGGTCTAGACCGAAGTCTTTTAATTGTTGCTTGAGCCACAAGACTTGTGCACAACAACTGCCGGCCGCAATATACTCAGCCTCAGCAGTGCTTAAGGTAACACAAACTTGTTTCTTGCAAGACCAAGAGACAAGAGCATTCCCGAAAATGTGACACATACCACTAGTGCTTTTGCGTTCGGTTTTACAACCCACAAAATCAGAATCAGAATAACCAATTAGCCTGCATGCGCTTCCTCTAGGAAACCACAATCCAACATTAATAGTGCCTTTCAAATATTTTAAAATTCGTTTCACAGCACTCAAGTGGGATTCTTTTGGAGATGATTGAAAACGAGCACACAAGCAAACACTAAACATAATATCAGGTCGACTAGCAGTTAAATATAATAAGGATCCGATCATACCTCGATATTGTGTCTCATCAATGGGCTTTCCAGATTCATCTTGATCTATATAAGTGCTTGATCCCATTGGTGTTGCTATGGCCTTGCAATCATCCATCTTATACTTTTGCAATAGTTCTTTGCAAAACTTAGATTGGTTAATGAATGTTCCATTCTTAGTTTGCTTGATTTGCAAACCAAGAAAGAAATTCAATTTTCCCATCATAGACATTTCAAATTCTCCTTGCATGAGATTTGAAAATTCCTTGCATAAAATCTCATTAGTTGATCCAAATATTATATCATCAACATAGATTTGAACTAGTAAAGTATGACTTTTAGTTCTTTTTATAAAAAGAGTTGTGTCAACTTTACCTTTTTCAAAACCTTTCTCACACAAGAATGTGCTTAAGCGATCGTACCAAGCTCTAGGAGCCTGTTTGAGGCCATAGAGTGCCTTCTTAAGTTTATATACATGAGAAGGATTTTTAAACTCTTCAAACCCAGGGGGTTGACGAACATAAACTTCCTCTTGTATATAACCGTTTAAGAATGCATTCTTGACATCCATTTGATATAATTGAAAGTTTAATGAACAAGCATATGCCAAGAGTAAACGTATTGCTTCTAACCTGGCCACTGGAGCATAGGTTTCGTCATAATCAATTCCTTCCTCCTGATTGTATCCTTGGGCTACCAATCTTGCCTTGTTTCGCACAATGATGCCATTTTCATCTAATTTGTTTCTGAACACCCACTTTGTACCAATAATTTGTTTATCTTCAGGGGCAGGTAAAAGTTCCCATACTTCATTTCGTGTAAACTGATTAAGTTCATCTTGCATGGCAAGTACCCAGTGTTCATCTTTTAGTGCATCATGTACTGTGGATGGCTCGATTTGTGACACAAACGCCATATACAAGCAAGCATCGTTGAGTTTTAAACGTGTTGTGACTCCTCTTGATATATCACCAACGATTTTGTCAATTGGGTGATCTTTGTGTGTTCTCCATTCCTTGGGTAGATCATCCTGAACTGGCTCTTCTTCTTGATCATTTTCAAGATTGTTTTCTCCTTGGATTTGATCAGCATTTCTTGGTAATGTAACTTCACTTTCATCATCATCAAAACAAACAACTTTTTCCTCCTTGGAGGGGTTAGTTTCATCAAAAGAAACATGAATAGATTCTTCAATGGTATGTGTTCTTTTATTGAAGATGCGAAAGGCTTTGCTAGAAAGTGAGTAACAAAGAAATATACCTTCATCTGCTTTTGCATCAAATTTTCCAAGGTTTTTTTGCCATTGTTCAGAACAAAACACTTTGTGCCAAAGATATGAAAATGTGCAATATTTGGCTTTCTACCTTTGAATAACTCATATGGAGTTTTCTTTAGGAACGACCTAATTCGAACTCTATTAGAAACATAGCAAACCGTGCTAACTGCATCTACCCAAAAGTACTTAGGCAAATTTGTTTCATTTAGCATAGTTCTCGCTAGTTCCTCAAGAGATCTATTTTTCCTTTCCACAACTCCATTTTGTTGAGGTGTTCTAGGAGCGGAAAAGTTATGAGAGATGCCATGTTCACCACAAAACTCTTCAAAAGATGCATTTTCAAATTCACCACCATGATCACTTCGAATTGATGCAATTTTCAAAGATTTTTCATTTTGAATAGCTTTAGTAAATCTTTTGAATGCATCAAAAGCATGATTTTTGTGTGATGGAAACAAAGTCCATGTAAACCTAGAGTAGTCATCAACAATCACTAGACCATAATAGTTTCCTCGAAAACTTTTTGTCCTTGATGGACCAAATAAGTCCATATGGAGTAACTGAAGAGGTCTAGTAGTTGAAACAACATTCTTAGGTTTAAAGGAAACTTTTGTTTGCTTTCCTTTTTGACATGCATCACACAATCTATCTTTAACAAATTTAATTTTTGGTAAACCAATGACTAGATCATGCTTGATAAGTTTATTTAAGTGATCCATGTGAATATGTGCTAAACGTTTATGCCATAGCCAACAATCATCATTGCTTTTTACCATTAGACATGTATTTTTAGATGATATATCTTCTAGTGAAATCATGAAAACCTTATTAACTTTGTATCCAGAAAATTTCACTTCTTGGGTTTTCTTGTCTTTCACTACACATATATCATCTTCAAATCCAACTATAAGACCTTTGTCACATAATTGGCTAATGCTAAGCAGATTATGTCCTAGACCTTCAACATATAGCACATTTTCAATGGTAGTTTGAGGAGGCGTACCTATTCTTCCAATGCCAATGATTTTTCCTCTTTCATTGTTGCCATATGTTACAAATCCTTTGTTTCTTGGCATAAGAAATGAGAACTTTGTTTTGTCTCCAGTCATGTGTGAGGAACAGCCACTATCAAGGTACCATAAGTCACTTGCCGTCCTCATACATATCTGCAAAACAATTTAGAAATGAGTATAAGGTACCCAATGTGCTTTGGGTCCTTGCTTGTTAGAACCTTTCTCAACCCACTTGTTTTGACCATTTGGAACACCATATTTTTTAAAATAACATGCATTGTTGGTGTGCCCTTCTAAACAACAATAACTACATATATACTTTCTTTTAGGAATCAAATGAATCTTCTTTGAAACATAGTAGTTATTAGGTTTAGAGATTGGCTTTGAAGTAGACTTTTGATAGTTGCTATTTCTTACTATACTATCACCATTTGATTTAGGTTTACATTTGAATTAGGTTTAGATTGCAAACCATTTTTCTTTTCATGCATATTTGGTCGTGGATTACTAGCCTTCACAAACAAGGTTTTCTTTACTTCATTTTTACCTTTTTGTGGAGTATAGCCTAATCCACTTCTATCTTTTGTGTTTCTTTGCATGCTTAAAATATCTTCTAACCCATGCTTGCCTTTTTCAAATTTACATACAATTTGTTGAAGATTATCAACTTTAGTTTCTAAAGTTATGCACTTCTTACAAGCATCTTGGTTTTCTACCATAGATTTAATCAAGTTTACTTCTTCTTTCTTAGCATAGATTTTGGAAAAATTTAAACATATTTCTTGTATGCATTCAAACGCAACTTGTAAATCTTCATAAGAGAGTTTATCAGAACTAACCTCATCATTTTCATTTTCTGAATCATGAGTTGCCATCAATGCGATCTGAGCTTCTTCATCCTCAGATTCTGATGAAGAACTGATATCATTGTCTTCCCATGCTACATATGCTTTCTTGCCCTTCTTGTGTTTGTTGTCCACTTTGTCTCTGAATCCATTCTTCTTCCTTTGGATGTTTGGACAATCGGACTTGATATGTCCGGGCTTTCCGCACTCAAAGCATGTGAATATTTGAGAAGAAGATGAATCGTTCTTCTTTATGAATCTTTTATTTTGACCAAACCGCATGCCTTTCTTTTTGAAGAATTTTCCAAGATTCTTAACTAAGAGATTCATGTTTTCACAATCATCATCTTCAGAATCTTCTTTATCAGAATCAATTTTTGCTTTTAAAGAAATTGACCTGTGTTTCTTCTCGTGTTGCTCATGTTGATCAAGGCGACTCAATTCCAATTCATGCTCTTGCAGTTTTCCGAATAGTGTTGCTAGAGTCATCTTGGATAGGCTCTTCTTTTCTGATATTGCCGTCACCTTCGGTTGCCATATCCGAGTCAATGATCGTAGCACCTTTAGATTCAAATCTGCACTAGAATAAACTTTGCCAAGAGCAGATAAATGATTAATCAAATGAGTAAACCTTTTTTGCATGTCAAGGATCTTTTCTCCAGGAAGCATCCTGAACATCTCATATTCTTGAGATAGAGTGTTTAACTTTGATCTCTTGACTTCATCAGTACCCTCATGAGTGGCTTCTAGGGTATCCCAAATTTCTTTGGCTGATTTGCATGAAGAGACTCTAAAGAATTCATCCATACCTAGGGCAGAGGTTAGGTAATTCATGGCTTTAAGATCATATTGGACTTTCTTTTTCTCTTCATCATTCCAAGCACTCATGGGTTTAGGTTCACTCCCATTTTCATTTGTAATCATAGGCACGAATGGACCTTCTTCTATGGTTTTCCATACTTCAAGATCCTGTGCTTTGATGAAGATCATCATCTTGATTTTCCAGAAATCGTAATGATCTCCATTAAAACAAGGAGGCCTATTTACATTCAACCCTTCACTCAACATAGGTCTTGAGGATGCCATCTTTGGATCTTTTAGGAGTAATTTTCCTAAACTTGCGCTCTAATGCCAATTGTAACTCTAGATAGCAACCTAAGAGGGGGGTGAATTAGGTTTCTCTTTTTTTTTCGGATTTTGATTCTTTGAAAGATGTGAAACCCTAATCCCCAAATTATGAACAAGACCCAGCAATAAACCGAATAGATAAAGATGTTAAAGCAGCGGAAATTGTAAATTGCTAAATGTAAAAGTGTAAGGATAAGAAAGATCACACCGGAGAATTTATCCTGGTTCACCTTCAACCACCGAAGGCTACGTCCAGTCCCCTGTTCTGATTCAGGATTTTTCCACTATGTAAACTTGTGTTGTGTACAACCTCACACCTGAGGCACTTACACCGACAACTACAAGAGAACACAATCATTCCCCTGGTTACATAATGCCTTCACCGAACACTACGGTGATGATCAGAAAATACACCGAAAACCACGGTGTTTACAACAACCAATTGTTTTTGAAGAAGTTTCTATACAATGGCTTTGTATCAATCCTAAACTCAGGGAAGGATAAACCTGAATAGAAAGCACTTAAAGATATGAAAGTTATGGCTCAATCCTTTTCTGAGTTTGGATTGAAAAAGGACTTTGAAAATTTTGATCAGAACTTGTAAAACTTGCAAGAATTAATGAAAGAATGGAGTTCTTATCGTGTGTCCTTGGTTCTGCACGAATTCTGCATTATATAGGCAGAGGTGCCTGTTCATGAACCAATGCCAGAACATATGATGCAAAACAACGCATTGTTTCATGAAAAAACACACCCATTCGAGCATGTAATCGATTAGCAAAGGGTGGTAATCGATTACACACAAGAAACGGCCATATTTTCAAATTTCTCAAGGTGGTAATCGATTACTGCGGGTTGGTAATCGATTACTCACTTCAAAATTTGAATAATTTTGAATTCTTGTGATGGTAATCGATTACATAGGCATGGTAATTGATTACCCATGCAGAAACCGAGTTAAAGTGTTTAAAACCCTTTGAAAAATGTTGCCATATGCTTTTAGGGTTTTAGAAAAGTGTTAGACATGTTTATGTTGAAAAACTTTGAGTCAATGACTTTAATATCATAACATGTGCTAACTATATTGACACTAGGGTAAAATCTTGAACCTTTAATGATGTGCAGCTTGAGCTTTGAGGTTCTTTGATCTTGATCAAGTCTTCCCTTTTTTTGCTTTTTGTTGATGTTGTTGTCGTCATCAAAACCACGCCATTAATGGTCAGAGAAAGAATCTTCTTCACAGCGGTCCTCCGAGTGCAGAACTTCTACCTGGCTTCCGTCAGGTGTTCCCCGGTTCCGATGGCTTTTGCTGGCTTCGGGCTTGCTTTGACGCCTCCGAGCTCCTCTTGGCTGAATTTCTTCAAGCTCTCCTTAGGATTTTGAAGGTATTTTCGTGGGCTAGGGCTAGGGGATTCCTGGAGGGAGTGAACTGGGTTTAGGACCGGCGGTGTCTGGGTCTCCGGTTTGACCGAACAGCAGTCGATCGGGCAAACGGACAGAGTTCTGGCAAGGTTTCCATTTTTCTATGTAATTTTCGGATTTGGGGAGGGGGTATTTATAGCCCAAGGCTGAATGCCCATTTTACCATTTTACCCTTGGCAAAAATTACCAAAATGCCATTATAATTTAATTTTCTAATTATTTAATTAGTTTGGATAATTATGAAGTCAAATCAAGTCAAATCAAGGAATATTTAATTATTTTCCTTGGAAAAGCTGAATAATCACGTGGTCTTCTCCCATGTGGGTCCCACGCAGTCCCGTTTCGCTCGTATTTGGTTGTTCGCAGTGCCGGTGCGTCGCGTACGGTCGTCCGAAAAATATTCCGCTTATACCGTCGCGATCCTCTAATTGTCCTCTACATGGAGGTGTAATTACTTCAAGGTATTGGTGAATTTTTTTCCAGAGGTATATTCTTCACAGATACCTTTGGCACACTGGTAAGCGTCGGTGATGACAACCGCCAGTTCAGCTTGCATTTCTGCAGTCGCCTAGTCCTCCTAATGAGGTTGTGGGACTAATCTAAGGTATTTGAAATTTTTTCCCTGTACCGGTTACGTTTCCAGGGACTTGGGACTCTTTGCTCAATTCTACCGGCTAAACGGAGCCGTTCTAGTGTCTGTAGAATTGTCCGAAACAGAGTAGAATTCCGTCTGGCGGACGTTTTAGGTTTTCTATCCAATTTTAAAGGTCAAGGGGAATCATTTGAGTGTCAGCAGAATTTTGAGAAACTAAACAGAATAATTTCTACAGACACTCGTGTCCTTCGGGCTTCAGGCTTTCACTTTCCTGACATCTCCAACGTTGCCAATGTTTTCGGGCACCCTTTCTTGTCTCTAAGCTCTCTGGTATTCTATACTCCTTTTATCCCTTCTAGATTCTCCCTTTTCACCTTAATATCTTAAGGTTATAATTCCACCCTCTATCGCTTATGATCCCATATTCCCTTTTCTTCCCTCGTACACTTAGCACCTCTTCCTTCTCGAGCTTAATACACTTTCCTTTGTCCTCCAGAACCTAGCCTCTCATACGTCTCTAGGTGAAACCTAAATTACATTAGTCATTCTCACACTTAATCCTCTCGATCTTCATTCAATCTTATTACACGTAGGCATATACTTACATCCTTATTTATGCTCTTACCTAGTCCCTAACCCAATTTGTATTATGTGCATGTATCCTCCGTAAAGACTTATTTACTCTCCTTCCACGCTTAACCCAACTTTAGATCCTCTACTATAATCTTCTTTTACTTCTCTTACCTGTCACACTTGAAATTCCCAAAATTCAGCTTCTCGAGCTTTTACTTCTCAAACAGAATACGCCTAAGCCCTCCTACACTCTTATCAGTTACCTAGTTCTCTCGCCTTCTTCCCGTACCTTCTAAACTGATTCCTGTAGGACTGGGAAAAGTCGCCCTCTCCTCTAGTTCTACCAGACACTTCCTGGTCCAACCTTCCCTTCCTTTCTGTCTCCCTCATTGCTTGCTGCAGCCAGATTTCTGGCTGACCCCCTCCTTTCTTTACTGTCTGGTTGTCCATGTCTGCTCAATAAGCCTTATTCTTCCCTCTTTGAGATTCTAATGCCTAACCTCCCTAAATCTAGCACTTGTCCACCCTAGTCACACACAGTCACATGCGTCCCAGTGCTTGACGGACCCCTGCAGTTCAACCTTCCCACCTTTACTAGGGTTTACACACGAATTTATTATGCGAAATCTTTGCTAAGGGAAAACTGGGATGTTACACTGCACAACAAGGAAAACCAACAGAAACCTCGCTTAGTAAAGACGTAACCGGTTAAAAGCTAAAACGATTTAAAAGAAAGCGAGAGAGCAAAGCTTATACCTGAGAGAGGGACCTGAAAGTGGTAGAGCAGCTCAGTGATCTGCACACCATAGGGAATCGCGTTGCCCCGAATGCGCGCTTGGCCCATGCGCTGCATCACGAGCAGGGCCCAGTTGAGCTCATGGCCCTCGGCCAAGGCCTATAGCACGAGGGTGTGGGTCAGCAGGTAGTAATAAATGCGTTGATCTACCGGGAGACAACTGACTTGCGGTCGATTCTTGGAACTCTTGACACCGAAATGACCGATGGTGTCCAGAGCTAAATCCTCGCCAAATGGGACCCCAGCCGCAGTAAAGGCCCACTCGGACAGACCGGAGGACAGCTCGTGTCCGGTGGCCGGTATCTCGAGAATCGACCCGAACTACTCTAGGTCCATCTCGATCAGGATGCCGCAAACCTCGGTCGTCAGCACATTATCGTTGATCCGCATGTTACTGTAGAACACGCGGACCAAGTGCGGGTACATCGGGTGGCTGAAGCAGACGAACTCTAGCAGTTCGGCGGAATTGAGGTAGGTCAGGATCTCCGCCAAAGCCTCCTCGAAGGTATCCCGATCCAAGATTTTGGGCTCCATGATGTCCCTTTCCTTGTAACTGGTCTCGAAATAATGCCATTGCGCTTCCGACGAAAACGTTCTGCTGAGGTGACGGTCTGCGTTCTTGGACCGGGAGGAGCGGCCGCCGTGGTGGCTCATGATGTAAGGAGTGAAGGGGTCAATTTTGGAGAGAGAGTGGGGGGAAGCCACGGATTGAGGGCGGAGAGGAGAGGAGGGGAGAGGAAATGGCAGTGGGAGTTAGGGTACACGATGGGGGAAAAGGAGGAAGCAAGAAATGTGAGTGGTAGGAGCGGGAGAGAATCTAAGCTCTGCTAGGGTTTCGTTCATGGCAGAGAGGAGATGAGGAAAGTGAGAGGAAAAGAAAGAAAGGCGTTTAAGATGGCTTCAGATCGCAGTTCATTCGAATGAAACCCATTGTTCATTCGAATGAATTAGTAAATATGAAGGCATTCGAATGCTTCAATCGAATGAGCCAAGAACTCTGAAACTCATTCGAGTGGATGATCATAAGGGATTCGAATGAGGTATTTTAGGGATGGTTTTTATGATTCCAATTGATCCCGGAGAGCCTAAGAGGTTAGGGTATCTCAAGGAAACATTCCCGGACCCCTAAGCAGCCCAGAATAGGGTTAGAAGCATAACGACGCTCAAATTTCGGGATGAAATTTCAGTAAGGGGGTGGAATGTAACATCCCAAGTCCCCATGTACGGAAAGCTCGTCGATTTCACCGCCGAGAACGACCGAGAAACGCCAAGAAAGCAAGGGTGGGATAATTAAACCTCCAACCCCTACGGATTTAGGGATACGGGTTAGGTTTAGTTACCCCGTAATTTTTTCGGAGCCATATGGCAAGTTTCGACTCGAACAAAAACTATTTCGGATATCGAAAAATGCCCATGGAATATCTTGACTTGGTAAGAAAGTCCAAGATCCCTAGGAAAACGCCCCCAGATTAAAGGGAAAAATTAATGGATCACAACGGTATGTCCGGAATATTTTTAGGGCTACCGGGTGTGAGCCATTTCAGACAAAACGAGATCAAACGAAAACGGAGCCAAACAAGGTAAGGTTTCTTAACCTTCTGAAGAAAGTAAATAATAAATAATATTATAATAATAATAATATAACAGCAGCTTCAGAAGAAAGAAAAAGAAAGAAAAGAAAAGGAAAAAGAAAAGAAAAAGAGTCACTGTGTGTGGCTATTTATAGCCACGTAACTTTCAGAAAAATTACATTACTTTCAATCTTTCTCACAAACACCGGTCCCATTCTGGCACATCTCGATTTCTTTCCGGAGTCTCAGAGAATTCGCCGGAGCACGCCATCGTGAAGAGGAAATTCTCCACTTCAAACCTACCAATTCGGAACCTCTTCATCAGAGGTGGCTAACTCTAAGCCCAGCCCACTGTCCATGTGGTTTAATTCTTAACTGTATATATGTTATTTTGTACGTTGGACTGTGAAAATGTTAAGTAGGAATTTTGGGAATTTCAGGTTAAAAAAGGGTTTTGGGAAATTTTGATGAATGAAATTCATAACTGTACTGATTGGAACGCTAGGAACAGTAGGTTTCTGAGGAAAAATGAGAACTGAAGTCTCGGGGAAGCGATTTTACAACTTTCAATCGAATGAAGAGGGTTTACAATCGAATGAAAGCCAAATTGAGCTTTCAATCAATTGAATTCCAATTCAGTCGAATGAAAGAAAATATCAGGATTTCAATCAATTGAATCCCATAGCATTTGAATGAAGGTATGCTGAGGATTTCGATCGAATGAAACCCTATTTCAGTTGAATGAAAGCACTAGTAGGGATTTAATTCGAATGCAACCCTAGGCATTCAAATGAAACCTAAAAGACTTGAGACTTTAGTGGTTCTAAAGGATCCAATGAGAAAGGATATGCCTATTAATGTATGAGAAGCATGCATCATGAGGACCGGGTTGTTGCATAGGTGTTAGGGAAACCCTAGAAAATTAGAGGTCAATCGCCTAATGTTTAAAGATCATAATGGAATGTTAGGGAACAAGTATATAGTTATATGCTAGGAAGCCCTCTATTGGCAAAGTCTCCCAGAGACGCCCCTCACCAGTCCCAAAAGGGTGGATTGGTCAGTAGTGTTACCTTGCCAGTCCCAAAAGGGTGGATTGGTTAACGAGTCAGTCCCAAAAGGTGGAAGAAAAAGGACGTTAACCCGGACAAGCCGGTATGTATAAGAAAACGCTAACCCGGGCAAGCCGGTATGCACAAGAAAAGAGAAGAAGGACGCTAACCCGTGCAAGCTGGTATGCGTAAGAGGTTCCCAAATGTCCCCCATGCACTATGTAATTATATAGCTATGACTGAATGAATGTATGTATGTATGTATGCAGATAAGTAGATATGTATAGATGTTTATACACTATGTATCGTCAAGGGAACGACCCGAGACGACTAGTATGGTTTCTAACAGTACGTAAAGTTAATGAGCACGAAAGCCTAGATAAGAAAGACTAGATCCTCAGTCACCTAGTAACTTAGGTAAAGCTGCTCAGGACATAGGTTAAAGATAATAAATAGTAGGGAGTTAGTATGTATGACACTTAGAGGTTTTACCTGAGCGACCTGGATTCTGCCGAAGTAAATGAACCATAGAGACCATGCCGGGTTCCCACTAAGAACGCAAGTGTTCTTACCCCCACTCGTGTATGAATCCAGATTGCGGTGATGGCCACCCCACCTGCAAAGGATGTGTGGTTGTTCACCCACACTTGGCAGCGTAACTACCGCACGGATACCCTCCTTGAGACGTGTACCTTTGCGCTTGCCCGCATGCCCGACGAGCCTGAGACACCCCCCAGGTAGAGACTCAGAGGCCCAGTGTCCTCTCCGATGCGTCCGATCTGGATAGATGAGCGCCTAGGGAGTAGCAGCCGTGATCCTATCCACCTCAACGGTGAGGAGGAAGTGCCCCCATCTGAGCCGGAGCTGGAGATTGAGCCCGTCACAGACCCTTGTACATCCACTCCCCCAATACAAGGACGAGGCCGCCGGCCGACCACCAGAAAAAGGGTGCTCCCCGTGTTGCCACGCCGCTTTGTTCTGCGAGACTTCACAGCGGTGACTAACTTGTCCGGCGAGGAGGAGGAGGACCCAGCAGAGCGAGAGGAGGACTCCGAGTAGGAGACAGGACCCCTAGGACCCCGGTAGCAGCCGTAGATGTAGAGATGTACCGTGCACGAAGTGAGTAGTACCACTCGTGTGCGTAGACTTTTCTTTAGTCATTATGTATGTATCTTATGTGGACCTTATATGTATAAATGTAATGTTATGACAAAACTTATGTTTTGGTAATATATTGGTATGTTGTGTATATTCGGGGCCCTATGTGTACACTCTACCGACGGATCCCCCTACTACAGGTACGTATTCGTACTTCCTTTATTTTTTGATTATGCCATTACACGATGTATTATTCGCATGGCTCTTTACTTTCTAGATGTCCGTACTTGCAAAAGAAATTTCAAAATGGCCCATATTTTTCATAACCCTAATTTTGAGCAAGTAACATAGAACAGTAATAGTTCACAACACCAGAGGTCAACCACCTAGCCGGGAAAGCCTGTGACTTAAGCATAGGCCAACTAGCTAGGGTGTTGTACATACATTTAATATTATTATAGTATTAAGATACTCTTGATAATAACTTTTGTATATTAATAATACAGCTATGCATATGATTTATATAATAATTATTAAATATTTTCATCGTCGTTGTTATACACTCTTATCACTACCTATATAATATACAATAGAAATTATTATTTTCACTTATGTGTTCTATATAGTACGAAATCATAGTGTGTGTATATATATATATATATCAGTACTATTTTAATTGCTTTGGTAGGATAATAATCTTATATATATTATTATTGACAATTATATATTATTTCCATGACTTAAAATAACACGTTTTACTACTTTATTATTATAATAAATATTCAATAATACATTTTACCTCTTGTAACATTAATTAGATCTCCATAATAATTCTCTTAGTATTATACAAAGGTTAAGATGTGAAGTATACATAAACTATGTTTTTGTAAATTTTAATAATTAACTTCATTGGTTATTTTGTGGTCGTGATTTATTATTTTGTAAAAATTAACATTTATTTTATGAACTAATTTCAGAAACACATTGACATTAGGTGTTTACGTTATGTTAATGTTCTCAAGCATAGTGTTGTCTCCATGATAATTTATTATATTTAGTGTCTTTTATATGTATTAATTAAATTACTTAACTCTTCAGTGTCGCTAACTGGATTGTAAATATTAATTACGTGAAATTCCTCTTAAGGAAAAAGTGGCATGTTACATTCCACCCCCTTAGAAAAATTTCGCCTCGAAATTTCAGCGTTGCTAAAGTTTTCGAGTACCCACATTTCTATCTTAAAGTCTTTTACGCCTTACTGCTTACATACCCTGAGCTCACTTATCTGCATCTTGTGTTCCTTCGGTTGTTAGGGTATAAACTCCCCTTGATCGCTGGGCTGGGTTTACTTTGCAATCCCCAGCGAACTGTCCACCTTTCCCACATCGGTGGCAGACACCATGTTGGGCGACTGGTAGGGTCACTGTGCAAGTCCTAGAGAGGTGGCCGGGCTTTCCACATCGATTGTAGATATCTTTCCCAACTAGGAAAATTCCACTATAGGGTCTACCGCACTTCTGGCAAGGTGGGTTGTCTGCATCTCATGCTCCTTCTACCACTTGCCCAAACTGCTGGTCCATGGGTGGGGTCATTCTACATTTTCTGGCATAATGTCCACTCCTTCCGCATTTGAAGCACACCTTTTCCCCAGCCAGACAAGTTCCTTCATGTAACTTGCCACATCCCTGGCAAGGCTGTTTGTATCCTCTCTCCCCTTGTTGTTGTCCTGGCGCTGGTTGCCTTTGCAGGGACTGGTCTTGGACATGCACTGGCCCTTGCTGTCGCGAGTGTGGATAATGTGTCCTTCCCCTACTAGCATATCTAGGTCGAAAAGGTTTCTTCCCCCTTTGGTCTGGCTGTGACCCTCCTCGTGTAATCGTCTTCCTCTTGAACTTCTTATTTGTACGGGCTGCCGATTTCTTCGAATCCCCTTCCTGCACCGAGCACCTGCTGACCAGGGTAGTATTGTCCCGTATGCCCAACGCGCGGGTTGACATTTGCAGTTCCAACTTAAGTCCTTGTAGATATCTTTGGCATTTCCATTTCTCGTCAGGGTTTTCTTTGTACGTCCCAACGTATCCGTATAGTTTCTCAAATTCTGTGGTGAATTCTCCCACTGACCTATTTCCCTGTTTTAACTCCAGGAACTCTGCTTCCTTCTGATCCTTGAGCTCCCTCGGCATGTACTTGTTGGTGAATGCTGCTTTAAACTGACTCCAGGTGAGCTGTGTAACATCCCACTTTTCCCTTAGTAAAGATTTCATCAGAAAAACCTCAGTAAAAGCCCTCCGTATAGGTTAGAAATGTGCAAAAGCCTGAATCCCTAGGATAGAAGTGTCTATAGAAATTTCTCTGCTTAGTTTCTCGAAATTCTGATGACACTGGAACAGTTCCTCATGGCCCTTAGAATTTGGTGGAAAAATCAAACCGTTAGGAAAACGGAGTTTCACTTACTTTCGGACGATTCTACAAACACTAGATCAGCCCCTTTCAGTCCCTAGAATTGATCAGAGAGTCCCAAGTCTCTGGAAACCCAACCCCTATGGAGAGAAAGGTTACAAAATCCCTAAAATGAACCCTAAAACATCATGGAAGAAAATAGGCGGGAACAGGCGATTGCAGAAGTGCAATCGGAACGGCTGTCAGCGGTCACAGGAGCTTAACGAGGCATCAAAGGTATCTGTGAAGAATACTCCTCCGGAGAAAAATTCACAAATGCATTGAATGAACCTTACTCCTAGGTAGAGGGAAATTAGAGGATTGCGACGGTATGAGCAGAATATTTTTCGGACGACCGTGCGCAACGCATTGGCACTGCGAGTGACCAAACACGAGTGAAACGGGACCGGGTGGGACCCAAATCTGCATAGGAACACGTGATGAATCTGATTTCCCAAGAAAAAATATTAAAATATGGGTCACTATTCATTGATTTGACTTGATGTGACCTTATAATTATCCAAAACAATTAATTAATTAAGAAATTAAATTAAAAAGGGCAAAATGGTAATTTTGGCTAAAATTCTTGGACCAATTTGCCCCCATCAGCTGCAGCCTCCCTCCCCTATAAATACCCCATCATTTCTCTCATTTTTCACAAATTCACAACTCTCCTGAAACTCTGGCAGAAATTCGTTCGGTCCAGAGACTCTGCTGAAACACTGTCAGGAATTGGGAGGAACTCAACACTCAGGGAACCCTCATCTCCATAGCCATCTCTAATCTTCTCTAGGACTCTAAGAAGGTGGGTAATCCTAAGCTTGCTCACCTCCTTGGTGGCTCTATGTGTTTGTTTGATTGTAAGTTATGTTATGCCTTATGCTAGAAATGCTTGGTTAGGATAGGTAGATGACTTTGCAATGATTTGTTATGTTTTCTAAGTTAAAAATGATTGTATGCTGATGGTTAGAATTGGTGGTGAATCCTAAGAAGTGGCCTTGGTTATGGTTTAAAAGAACAACAAGAAAACAAAAGGGGAAACTTCAGTCACGCCCATGGCGCTGAGCGGCCTCCAGGGACCGCTGAGCGGCCTGGGACATAACTTTTGAAAATGTTTTATAAACTGATCTGTGACTAGGTTGACTCCAGGGACCGCTGAGTGAAACACCCTAGCTAACAGCATACGCTTAAGTCATACGCAAGCTCACTAGGTTGTTTACTACCTGGTCGGAATACCTTAGTCCATTATTATCGTTCGAAAATAGTTGCTTACGAAAATAGGGACCAATTTTTAAACTTTTCATTTGCATTGAATAATTACTAAAATAGAGCCATGCATCAGAATGAACAAGTATAACAAGCGGTAAAGCCCTTGGGCTTAGCGGATATCAGTCTAATAATAATAAAGCATACAATATACATTCACCTGGTCCATCATAACAGTCACATAGTTATAATTACAATAAGTAAGATACAAATAACATGTACATAATCCAAAATACCATATACATAATCCAAAATACATAATATCAAAATGCAAGGGCGACTGGGATACTACTCAATATGCCCTTGGCAAAAATCCTGCATCTGGCTATCTCTGGGCCCACATCCTGTCATAGCCACTCATGGCTCCTCGGCCGGTTCGTCAGCATCCTCGTAATACAAGTCATCATAAGTACCTGAAGTCATAAGGCCGTGGGAGTGAGAACGGTAGGTTCTCAGTGGAAATAACTTTAGTTCCTGAGTCTCGTGTCATATTAGGTCGGACTTCAGGCCGCTCAGAGATTCTAAGTGAACATGCATACTAATCATCCTACTGATTATTATCTGGCCTAAAGTTCTGAACGGCTTTATCTACGTTACTAAGTGATAAGGGAACTACTCTTGCTTACTAAGTTCTCGGGCTTATTAACATTTGGTGTACATTCATAGTCGTCTCGAGCGTTCTCTTGACGGTAATTACAGAATAGCAGTTACATATAATCATGCATATCAGAATGAACATGCTGTTGGAATATATGTTATTCCCACCATAATAATGCCCTCTTCCGACACTATTATAACGGAATAACCTCGCACCTCCAGGTGGCCCTCTTTCGACCCCTGCGGTGGGCTTCCACCTGCCGCGTGCCCTCTCTTGACCCTACGGCAGTGGGCGGATATTGTACCCCCACCTAAGCCTGCCCCCTTTCGATAGTGCTAGGCGTGGTAACCGCACACCTCCAGGTATGCCATATTGACACCACCTGTGGCGGGCTTCCATCTTCAGTATGTCCCTCTGACCTACTGAAATGGGCTCGTTATTTGGCTATCGTGATCACGGCCTCAGCATTTTGCATTCAGCATTTTCAGCATTTTCAGTAGCATTTCAGAATTTCTTTCCTTTCTGTACCTGCAGCATGTCATGACTTGTTCCCTATGGTCAGTTCATAATCTTTACTTATTGCAGAATTAATTCTAGTTATCTTAACGTTTTCATATCCTGACGCATGCAATGCTAACAGATTATTTCATATACTGCACATACTGCATTTACATCAGTTACCATTTACAGTCACATCATTGATTGCTAGACATGTGCCTCAAACAGTATCCATAACCATTTCTGGTCCCAGACCGCTCAGCTATTTCGGCAAAATCACTCAGCTATTTTGGCAAAATCGCTCAGCTATTTCTGAAAAATCGCTCAGTTGTTTCGGCAAAATCGCTCACTATTTCGGAAAAATAGCTCAGCTATTTCGAAAAAATCGCTCAGCTATTTAGGCAAAATCGCTCAGCTATACCTGACGAACCAGAATCTGTTTTCTTTGTTTTTCTTGTATTTCTTTCCCCTTTGCTCATGGTTACTCCTTGAGGTTTTCACACATATTCTAACTATCAAAATCCTATCTAGTCCAGGCCATAGAGCCCTTCAGAATCATCTCCCTAAGTCCTAGCAGAGGTTCTAACATACATACAAACATAAAGACATGCACACACACACACACATAAACACATAGGCATGCATCAACCACCAAAGAGGTGAGAAACTAGAGTTACCCACTTAGTGAAGGGCTGTTCGGTGAGGGAAGAGAGAGTAGGAGGGTTGAAACACCCTAGCTAACTGTTTACCCGTACGTAGTAAACAAAGCTCACTAGGTTGTTGTCTACTCGGTCGGAATACCTTAGTCCATAGTTATTGTTTGAAAATAGTCGTTGCTCAAGAAAATAAGGACCCATTTTAAACTTTTGCTTGCATCACATTAATACTAAAATAGAGCCATGCGTTGGAATAAAACAAATATAACAAAGCGGATAACATTATTATAGTTAGAACATGTAATATACATCCATTGGGTCCGTCATACAAGGTACAATATACATCACATACACATAAACTGTAATACTGAATACATAAGTCAGAGTACATCACATCAAAATACAAGGACTACTGGAATGCTGCTCAGTAAGCCCTTGGCAAAATGTAAACATCTATCTATCTCTAAGCTCATCCAGTCATAGCCGCTCACGGCTCGTCTGGCAGCTCCTCCACATCCTTAAAATAGGACTCATCATCTTCTGTACCTGAAGTCATAAAACAGTGGGGGATGAGAACGGTAGGTTCTCAGTGGAAATAACTTTAGTTCCTGAGTCTCGTACCAGATTATGTCGGACTTCAGGCCGCTCAGAGATCTCTAGTGAACATGTATACTAAAGTCCCTACCATTTATTATCTGGCCTATCTGAACGGCTTTACCTGCATTAATATGTGACATGGGAACTACTCTTGCTTACTACATTCTCGTGCTGATTAATATCTCGTGTAAACCGTCTCGAGCGTGCTCTTGACGGTACGGCATAACAGCAGATTATATATTCAAGTAATCAACTACATAACAGAGTACATTCAGAGTACATTCAGCATAACAGAATCATCGGAATATGCATCACATGGTCATCCAGAGTAAACATAACAGAATCAGCAGAATATGTGTAGCATAGTCAGCAGCATAAACATGACAGAATTATCAGAATGACATGTCTAACAGAATGTAACAGCATAGCAGAATATAACAGCATAACAGAATAGGTGTTATTCCCACCATAGTAATGTCCTCTGTTGACACTAGTATGACGGAATAACCTCACACCCTCAGTATAGGCCGACACTGTCTAGACCTTACTGCGGTGGGCTTCCACCTGCCGTGTGCCCCCTCGGGACCCCTCGACAGTGGGCGGATATTGTACCCCCACCTAAGCTTGCCCCCTTTCGACAATGCATAGGCGTGGTAACCGCACACCTCCAGGTATGCCATCTCGACACCACCTGTGGCGGGCTTCCACATTCAGGATGCCTCGACCTCCTAAAGTGGGATCATAGTGGCTCACGTGATCACGGCCTTTTGAGCATGGGCATATAGCCTTTTCAGTATTGGGCATTTAGCCCTTTTCAGCATGTGGCATATAGCCATGTTTCAGCAGCACTGACCATTGGCCCTTGTTCAGCAGCATTGGGCATTGGCCTTGGTTCAGCAACATTGGGCATTGGCCCTTTTTCCGCAACATTAATGGTACCTGCAGCATGGCATACTGGTTTCCCTATGGTTCATTTCAGCATCTTTACTTATCTTAGAGTTAATTATCATGTCTTTAGCTAGGTGTGTCATGGATACATGGAATGCTACGGATTTCATCACGGATTATACAGCCTATGCGTGTTCAATACATTTCTTTCACATACAGCATGTACATTCATACAATTCAGCTATCAATCACAGATACAGCATCAAATACTAGTCTATGAGCCTCACGAGGGTACCATCAGCTTTCTCTAATCTCAAGCCGCTCAGCGAAAACTGATGTTCGCTCAGCGGTTTGAGCTCCCCCCCTCAGCGATAGAGGTTGTATCGCTCAGCGGTACTGACCTCATCGCTCAGCGACTGAAACTTTCTCGAATTTTCTCCACCGCCTTCCATTAAAAATATCTTTTTCACTTTCTACGTGGGCTTCAGCCCGCTCAGCGGCGCCTGAGCCTCCGCTCAGCGGCCCCTGTGCGAGAGCCGAAAACCGAATTGCTCATTTCTTCCATTTTCTTCCTTTAGCTTCCATGGAACCCTACATGAGCTTCACACATAATTCAAGCATAATAATCCTATCTAATCCAGGTCACAAGACCCTTCAGAATTGTCTTCCTAAGTCCTAACATCACTTCTAAGAGTTATGTCCATAAACTCAAAATTCACATACATACACATACAATCACACCACACTTAGCCACCATCAAAGAGGTGAGGAACTAGAGTTACCCACTTCCTCAAGAACTTGTTGATGCTAGAAGGAAGAGGAAATCAAGCCTTGCTTGCTTGTTGGAAGTCTTCTTAACCTAAAAGGAAACCTTAGCATAATTAGGAAAAACCTAGGTTATGGAAGCTTTGTGTCTTCTCACTAAGTGAAGAGAAACTCACCACCTTACCACTTGCTTGTCTTCTTGATGAAGTTAAGAGTAAATTAAGGTGATGAAAGCAAAGGATGATGATTGAATCTTGGTGGATTTGGAACTTTGAGGTCTTGGAACCTTAGGAGAAAATGAAAGAACAACTTTAGTGAATATGTGTATGAGGTTTTCGGGTTTGGCATGGGGGAAGGGCTGGCCGTGGGTTTCTAAGTCTTTGGCCATAATTAGTTTTCCAATTTTTCCCTTAGTGTGTTTTAGGCCATATTCATTCATTAATTATTTATGTCCGGACGTCCTAAAAATATTCCGGACACACCNGAATTATTTTTAACTAATATTACAGAGATAAAATTAATATTTAAATTTTATTTCATTTTTATTTCACCTTTTCCTTATTATTATATTTTTAATTCTTCCCTAAATAGCATTTTAATTGAAGGGAAAAGTCGGGTTGTTACATTCCACCCCCCTTCGAAAAATTTCGTCCTCGAAATTGAAAGATAAAGATAGATCCATACCTCTCAGAATAACTCCAGATAAGCTTGCTTCATAGCCGCTTCTAACTCCCATGTGTGCTCTTCTACTTCTCCATTCGTCCATACCACTCGTACCATAGGAATCTCATTGTGCCTCGTTTGACGAATCTTATGATCAATGATCTTCTGTGGCGTCAGCGGTAAAGACAAATCTTCTCTCAACTGTATCTGTTCTGGTTGCAGCACATGGTCGGGGGATGCATAATACTTACGCAACTGAGAGACATGGAAAACATTATGGATATTGGCAAGATTCGGTGGAAGAGCTATACGGTATGCTACCGGACCAATCCGATCTAGGATTTGGAACGGTCCAATGAATCGAGGATTCAACTTCTTGACCTTCAATGACCTCCCAATACCTGTCGCCGGAGTAACCTTTAGGAAGACATGATCTCCCTCTTGGAACTCAAGCGGCCTCCTCCGGTTATCTGCATAACTCTTCTGCCGACTTTGCGCCGTGAGTACCCTTTTGCGCAACAGTGTCGGTGCGTCGCGCACAGTCGTCCGAAAAATATTCCGCTTGTACCGTCGCGATCCTCTAGTTTCCCTCTACCTAGGAATATTAATCTTAGAAGGTGTTTGTGAATTTTCCTCCGGAGAGTATTTTTCACAGATACCTTTGACCCGTTTCTACGCTCTTGTGTCTGCAGACCACCGTTCGGCTCGCGGTTTCGTTCTTTCCCAAACATCCCAATAGGGTCGTGGGACCACCCTAAGGTGTCTGAGACTTTTCCCTAGTACCGGTGGGGTTTCCAGAGACTTTGGGCTATTTGCTCAATTCTACACGCAAAACGGAGCCATTTTTGTGTATGCGGAATCATCTGAAACTCCGCAGAACTCCGTCTAACAGCCAGTTAAACCTCATCATCAAATTCTGAGGGTCAGTAAGAATCATTTGAGTGTCATCGAAATTTATCAAGACCCAACAGAATAATTCCTACAGACTTCCACACGTTTACTCTTACCCAAAGTTCTATGAGCAGTTATTCGACGAAATTCTTACTAAGAAAAGAGTGTGATGTTAAATTCCACCCCCTTAGAAAAATTTCGTCCTCGAAATTTAAAGATAAGGATAAGTCCGTACCTTTCAAACAACTCCGGATAGGCTTTCTTCATGTCGGCTTCCAACTCCCGTGTCTGCTCTTCTAGTTCCCCGTTCGCCCATACCACTCGTACCATAGGGATCTCCTTGTTCCTCGTCTGGTGAGTCTTCTGATCAATGATTCGTTGTGGCGTGAGCGGTAGCGATAAATCTTCTCTCAATTGTATTTCCTCTGGTTGTAGCACATGATCGGGGGACGCATAGTACTTGCGTAACTGGGAGACATGAAAGACATTGTGGATGTTGGCTAGGTTCGGCGGAAGAGCTATCCGGTACGCTACCGGCCCAATACGTTCCAAGATCTGGAAAGGTCCAATAAATCGGGGGTTTAGCTTCCTGATCTTCAAAGACCTTCCAATACCTGTCGCCGGAGTAACCTTTAGGAAGACATGATCTCCCTCTTGGAACTCGAGTGGTCTCCTCCGATTATCTGCATAGCTCTTCTGTCGGCTTTGTGCCGTGAACACTCTCTTTCGTAACAGCTTCATCAATTCTTCTGCCTCGCGGGTTTCCTCAGGGTCTAGATAGCAATACTGCCTGCTGTCGTTCCAGCATAACGGCGACTGGCACTTCCGGCCATATAAAGCTTCTAACGGAGCCATACCAATGCTAGCTTGATAGCTGTTGTTATAGGCAAACTCTACAAACGATAGTATTTCTTCCCAATTTCCCGGCGTGTCTAACGCACATGCTCGTAACATATCCTCTAGGGTTTGAATGGTCCGCTCCGACTGACCATCCGTCTGAGGGTGATACGCAGAACTTAAGTGCAACTGAGACCCATATGTCTTCTGAAAAGCAGTCCAGAATCTAGAAGTAAATCTGGGATCTCTGTATGAAATGATGGAAGATGGTACTCCATGTAACCTTACCACTTCCTTGACATATAGTTGTACCAGTTTCTCCAGCGGGTAAGTCATCTTGATCGGAATAAAGTGAGCAGACTTAGTCAGTCTGTCCACAATTACCTAGATGGCATCTACTCCTGTCCGAGTACGTGGTAACCGTGAGACAAAATCCATTGGTATAGCCTCCCACTTCCACTTCCGAAGATGCCAATAAGACATACCCCTAATCTCCTAGCTGACAGCAGTAAAGAATCGGCAACTCCTCCTCTGCAGCTACTGGGCAGGTAACTGTAGAGGGAAAAGTGACCAGCTTCCTGGCACAGTCAAGAACCACCTGGTTGGCATTCAACCAATCCATCCCTAGTATCACATCCAGTCCTACTAGGGGAAGACAGATTAAGTCAGCCACAAACTCCCTTTCCTGCAGCTGAAAAGGACATCGCAGACATACTTGACAAGTCTTAACCACGGTGCAGTGGGTGTGGATACAGCAAACGTATATGGCAGTGTCGTAGGAGATAAATTCAGCTCCTCACACTATCATAGGATATAAAGGAGTGTGATGCTCCAGAATCATACAATACAATCAAAGTTTTCCCGTTAAGCACACACTTACCCAAAATCAGACCATCGCCATCCTGAGCTTCTTCGGCTGCCATGGTGAAAACTCGTCCCTCACGTTGGGCGGACGGCGGAGCTACTAGGTAGTCCTTCACAAAATGACCGACCTTTCCACATCTGAAGCAAACCCCTTGGCCTGCTAGGCACTCTCCAAGATGTCCCCGGCCGCATTTCGAACAGGGAGTGCGGGGATCAGCTCGCTGCTGAGCCTCTGGTATGCTATGACCCAGAGTACCTGATGGTGGAGGTCTCACTGCTGGGGATCCAGCCCCCAATGGTCCCGATCGGGGCTGACTTGAGGCTCTCCCCATTCCTTGCTGTGGCCTCGGCAGATACTGACCTCTGCCCCTTCCTGCAACCGACGTCTGAAAGAGTCCCCTTTTCCTCTGCTCTGCTTGGGAACCGCCAGCTTCATCAAACCTTCTCTTGTACCTCTCGCTGCACACTTGGGCTAAATCCCTGTTGGCTTCTTCCTGGGCCAGACATGTGTTGACAAGGGTAGCATAGTCTCGTACACCAGCCACATTCAAGAATACCCTCAACTCTGGTTTCAGCCTTTGCTGGTACTTCGCACACTTCCAACCCTCATTAGGGTGCAACCTGTACGTTGGTGAAAACCTGCAGAGTCTCTCAAACTTTGTTGTATACTCTGCCACAGTCATAGCTCCCTACTTGAGCTCTAAAAACTCTGCCTCTTTCCTGTCTTGCAGCTCTTGCGGAAAGTACTTATCCAAGAACACCTCCTCAAACCGGTTCCAAGTCACCTGACCCTCATTTTGTTCGAACTGGGGCCTGGTCATGTCCCACCATTCCCCTGCTGCTCTTTCTAACTTTCTGGAAGCAAACTTGACCTTTTGCTGCTCAGTACATGGAATATCCTCAAAAATCTACTCCACCTTTCTGATCTAGCCATGGACCAGTTCAGGGTCCATCATCCCTTCGAACACTCATAGGTTAGCTCGTGAGAAATCCTGATACCTCAGGGCCTTGATCTCCTGAGCTGTCTGGGGGCGTTGCGTTGAGCATTGGAGGCTGCTATCTGTACAGTAGCCTGGGCCATCTCCCTCAGAATATCTGCAAGATCTGCAGGTTTCGGGGTGCGCTGTACAGTATCCCTGTGGGGCGGCATGTCTAATGTGTAGTACCTGAACAATTCCGAGTTGATCAGTCTCAAGAAAGGCAAGTACACAGAAACTTAGCACATACCACTTAGCTGGAACACCGTAATCATGCTCGAAAGCATAGTGCAGCTCAGTCCTCAAGCTCTTTTGGACCAAACTGCTCTGATACCAAATGAAACACCCTAGCTAACTGCATACGCTTAAGTCATATGCAAGCTCACTAGGTTATTTACTACCTGGTCAGAATACCTTAGTCCATTGTTATAGTTCGAAAATAGTTGCTTACGAAAATAAGGACCAATTTTTAAACTTTTCATTTGCATTGAATAATTACTAAAATAGAGCCATGCGTCGGAATGAACAAGTATAACAAGAGGTAAAGCCCTTGGGCTTAGCGGATATCATTCTAATAATAATAAAGCATACAATATACATTCACCTAGTCCATCATAACAGTCACATAGTTATAATTACAATAAGTAAGATACAAATAACATGTACATAATCCAAAATACCATATACATAATCCAAAATACATAATATCAAAATGCAAGGGCTACTGGGATACTACTCACTATGCCCTTGGCAAAAATCCTACATCTGGCTATCTCAGGGCCCACATCCTGTCATAGCCACTCATGGCTCCTCGGTCGGTTCTTCAGCATCCTCGTAATACGAGTCATCATAAGTACCTGAAGTCATAAGGCAGTGGGAGTGAGAATGGTAGGTTCTCAGTGGAAATAACTTTAGTTCCTGAGTCTCGTGTCATATTAGGTCGGACTTCAGGCCGCTCAGAGATTTCTAAGTGAACATGCATACTAATCATCCTACTGATTATTATCTGGCCTAAAGTTCTGAATGGCTTTATCTACGTTACTAAGTGATAGGGGAACTACTCTTGCTTACTAAGTTCTCGGGCTTATTAACATTACGTGTACATACATAGCCGTCTCGAGCGTTCTCTTGACAGTAATTACAGAATAGCAGTTACATATAATCATGCATATCAGAATGAACATGCTGTTGGAATATATGTTATTCCCACCATAATAGTGCCCTATTCCGAAACTATTATGACGGAATAACCTCGCACCTCCAGGTGGCCCTCTTTCGACCCCTGCGGTGGGCTTCCACCTGCCGCGTGCCCTCTCTTGAGCCTACGGCAGTGGGCGGATATTGTACCCCCTGACACACACCAAAATGTCGTTAATTTCAGTGCGCAATCAAATAATAATTTATAAAACTAAATCAACCCCAAAAACGTAGTAAAGGGGGCTAACCTAGGTCATCTCTCAAGGAAGCACTTAGAACCAATTAAAATTGCAATTAAAAAGGGGGGTTTGGATTGATGAATAATAACAAAAAGAAAGCAAAATAAAAGTCAGTTAACAATGATAAAAAAAAGTAATATTCTGCATACGGTGTTTCTAGATCAAGGATTAATTGTCATTGGTTCCTAATTAATTATTCATAAGAGGGATGTTGTTTATTAGTTGAAATCTCTAACTAATACGCAATTCACCTAAGAGACTACGATCGTCAATCCCCTAAGCATTTATTAATATAGGAATTAAAACTAAGATCTCAGCATTAAAAACCTATATCAATTATGTTCCAATTGCACAACCTAATTAAATCTAATTAGTTTCCCAAAA
>QANU01115799.1:0-22134 GCA_003254905.1 Nissolia schottii | reverse complement strand
GATGAGCCGCCAGCTGAGCCATGAGCGGCTAGGAGATAGTTAGACATTTACATTTTGCCAGGGACATACTGAGTAGCATTCCAGTAGTCCTTGTATTTTGATGCTGTGTATTCTGGATTATGTATTTGATATGTTGATCTATGTACATATTATGTATATCTTATACTATGTGACCTTGTATGGTCGACCCACTGAATGTATATTATAGATTCTAATTATGATAATGTTATCCGCATTGTTATATTTGTTTTATTCCAACGCATGACTCTATTTTAGTATTGATGTGATACAAGCAAAAGTTTAAAATGGGTCCTTATTTTCTTGAGCAACGATTATTTTCAAAAGATAACTATGGACTAAGGTATTCCGACCAAGTAGACAACAACCTAGTGAGCTTTGTTTACTACGTACAGGTAAACAGTTAGCTAGGGTGTTTCATAATTCAAATAGTTGTGTGACTTTCACCCATATTACTTGAGAAATTATTGTGAAATAATTTGATGATCTGAATGACCCTCAAAATCAAAGTTGGATTATTTGATGACCCGTATAATCAACGAAATTATGATGAAATGATTCGATAACTCGTATAACCCCTCGAAACCATTGTAGGATAGTTAGAATACCCCGTGCGACTTGAGAAATTATTGTGGGTTAATTTGACGACCTTTATGACCCTCGAAACTTTTGTGAGATAACTCAATTATCTGAAGAACTCTTAAAATTATTGTGGGATAACTTTATTACACTTATAACCCTTGAAATTGTTGTGGGATAATTCAATTGGTTGTTTGACCTTGAATATTATAATTAGAAAATTCAACGACTCGTATAACTCAAGAAAATATTGTGGGGGTAATTTGATGACTCAAATGATCCTGAATAATGTGGTGGGATATTTTGATGACTCGTATGAACTTTAAGATTATGGAGAGATAATTCAATGACTCGTATGATCCTCGAAACCCTTGTAAGATAATTCAATGATCCGTATGACTCAAGAAATTATTATGGGAATTCAATGACTCTTATGACCCTCAAAATTAATATGAGAAAATTTGATGACTCGTATAATTTGAGAAATTATTTAATTTGATGACAAGGATGACCCAAGAAATTATTGTTTGATAGTTCGGTTACACGTATGATCTTTGATATCATTGTAATGTAATTTGACGAACTGAAGGACCCGAAAATTTATTTTGGGATAATTTACTGACGCCTATGACTCTTGAAATTATTGTGGGATAGTTTGGTGGTTCATTTGATGCACGTAATTAAATTGAGTAATTTCGATAACCCGTGTGATCTGAGAAATTATTGTGGTGTGCTTTGATGACTCGTATGACTCTTAAAATTATTATGGGATAATTTGAAACTCTTATAAACCTCATAATCATTGTGGGATAATTCAATGGCCCGTACAACTCTCAAAATTATAATGCGAAAATTCGATGACTATTATAACTCGAGAAGTTGTTGTGGAATAATTTGATAACGCGTATGACCCAGAATAATATAGTGGGCTAATTCGATAATTTGTATGAACTTCAAGATTATGGTGGGATAATTTGATCTCTCACATGACCCTTGAAACCATTGTGAGATAATCCAATGACTCATGTGACCCAAGAAATTATTATGGACAAATCAATGGCCCATTATGACCCACAAAATTAATATGAGAAAATTTGATTTCCGCAAAATCTGAGAAATTATTGTGGGATAATTCGATAACTTGAATGAACCTAGAGATTATGATTTATAGTGGGATAATTCGAAGACTCATATGACTCTCGAAACTATTGTGAGATAATTTGATGCCTTGTGACTCGAAAAAAATTATCGTGGGATAATTGAAAGGCCTTTATGACCTTCAAAATTTATGAATAAATTCAATAACTAGTATAATCATAGAAATTATGGTTGCAAAGTTTAATAGATCGTTTGATCCTCAAAATTATTGTGGGACTATTCGATAGCGTATATGATCCATAAAATTAATAAGAGTTCATTTGATTATCCGTATGACCCTTGAAATAATGGTGAGATAATTTGATGGTCTGTATGACCCTTGAATTTAATATGAGAAAATTTTATAACTTGTAAGACCTGAGAATTGGATGCGGGATAACTCGATTACCTATATGACCCTAAAAAATTTGGTGGGATAATTCGATCAGTCGTATGACTCTTGAAACCATTGTGAGATAATTCGATCACCCGTATGACTTAAGAAATTGTTGTGAGATAATTCGATGATCCAATGACTCTCAAAATCACAGTCAGATTATTTGATGGAATGTATAATCAACGAAATTCTGGTGGGATACAATGACCCATGAAACCAATGTGGAATAGTTTGATTACCCATGCGACCAGATAAATTATTGTGGGCTAATTTGATGATCTTTATGACTCTCGAAACTTTTGTTAGATAACTTTATGACCCGGATAATTCTTAAAATTATTGTGGGATGATTCGATGACAATTATAACCATTGAAATCATTATGGGATGATTCAATAGGTCATTTGGCCCTCAAAATTATAATAAGAAAATTTGATTACTCGTCTAGCTCAAGAAAATATTGTGGGATAATTTGATGGCTCATATGACCCTACATAATATTATGGGTTAATTAGATGAATTTTATGAACCTCAAGAGATTATGGTGAGATAATTCAATGACTTGTATGACCCACTAAACCCTTGTGAGATGATTTGATAACTTGTATGACTAGGAAAATTATTATGGGATAATTCAATGACCCTTATGACCCTCAAATTTATTATTAGAAAATTCGATGACTCGTATAATCTAACAAAATAATTATGGTTTAATTTGATGACCCGGATGACTTGAGAAATAATTTTATGGTAATTTGGTTACACATGATCCTCGATATCATTGTGACGTAATTCGATGAACCGAAGGACCCGAAAAATTATTTTGGGATGATTCGATGGTGCGTATGACTTTTGAAATTATTGTGGGATAATTCGATGATCCATATGATCCACATAATTAATGAGTTATTTTGATAACTCGTATGACCCAAGAATCTATTATGGTGTAATTTGTTGACCCGTGTGACTCTCAAAATTATTGTAGGATAAATTGATGACCCTTATAACCCCTGTAATCAGTGTGGGATAATTCAATGGCCCAAATGACCCTAAACATTATAATGAGAAAATTTAATGACCCCTATATCTCAAGAAATTGTTGTTGAATAATTTGATAACACGGATCCCTCAATAATATGGTGGCCTAATTTGATAATTTGTATGAACCTCGAGATTATGGTGGGATAATTCGATGACTCGTATGACCGTCGAAACTATTATGGGACAATTGAATGGTCCGTATGAGCCATGTAACACCCTAGGTAGTAGCTTATGCTTACGTCATAATTTGCGTCCGCTAGGTTGTTATTCGTCATGTGGGAATACTCATAGTCCCTAGCTAACTTAGTAGTACGAAACATACAGCCTACTAACTAAGGGCTAATGCGACATCTCTAGCGTAGCTCTGATTTCCCTATTCCTTTGTCCATATTCTTCAATTCCGCTTGTCCTCGTACTGCTTGCACCGCTCTAACGTCTTCTTCATCCTCGTCGTGCTCACCTAGAACCATAAAGGAGTAGGGGATGAGAACACTGCGTTCTCAGTGGGAAACCTTAGTTATCGCTAATCGTTTTGTCCTCAATTATGATTCCACTGCTTCGGGGTCTCTAGGTGTCACAATTATACTATGCTCTTACTAATTATTAATCCACCCTAAGTCTGAGCAGCTTTATCTAATTTAATACGTGATTGGGAAGCCTATTCTTTATTAACTAAGTCATCTGTTCTCTACCTTACTTCCTAAGTCACATATGATCACATAATTCATATACCAGAGTGGTACTGCTTTCCACGAAATATCATTGCTCACGATAGGAGTATCCATTCTTGTACTAGGAATGGTGAGAAGATCTATCGTCGTCCTTGTGCTAGGGACGGTATTATCCCAAGGTTCAGCTTGCCTTTCCTGTCGGCTCCCCAAACTGTAACACCCCTACTTTCAGCTTGCGCTCTAATCGTAACACTGATCATAGGGTTGTTATCTGCTTGGCTGAGGTTACTTTTAGCCCCTACTTTTAGCTTGAAAAATATTTCTTACTCGAAAATACGGACCGTTTTGAAATTTTTCTCACATCCTTACTAGTTTACAAATTTAGAGCCATACGCCTCAATGAATTATACATGGATACACGCGATAGAGTCTTATCAGACTTAAGCGTTACTATCTAAGAGATAGATTTCCAGAATATTTTCTAACATACATATATATACCGTCAAATGATCCAGAATACAAATACACAGTTGAGTAATATTATAATTTACACTTACCACACTTAGTCGCCAATGGCCTGACTGGACCGTGTGACTGTTACACATTACACATCACTATTCCTTGCTCGGCTTGCTTGTCGAACGATATCTCTGGCTGCTCTTCTGTGATGTCTCAGGGGCTTCTAGTACAGTAGAAATGTTTGTCCTCGTTCCAAAGTAAATCTGGGTCCTCGCAGTGTGCCTCAGGTTCTTGCCTGGAATCATAACGAAGTGGGGGTGAGAACATTACGTCCTCAGTGGGGTCCTTCGGGGAATACCTATTCGTTTCACTTCAATTATGATTCCACCGCTCAGGGGGCCTCTAAGTGTCGACTCATACTAATACCCCTACTGATTATTATCCATACTACGCCTGAGCAGTTTTATCTAATTACTAGGTGATCGTGGGAAAGTCTAATCTTGCTTAACTTAATTACATACTTTCGTGCTTGCTAACCTAGACCGTTAGGGCCTTGTGGTACTACACCACGTACCCACGTTCTTCTACTCGAGATGTCCTCTCATGACGTTCGTTACATATAGACATACTTACACATACATATACATATACATATAGAATATCATCAAGAAATCTCTAATGCATGTCTGGGGAAAGGGGTTCTCTTACGCGCCTATGGCTGCGTCCTTTGTCGCTGCTGGATGCCATCGCTCTTATGTAGACTGGGGGATCGTCATCCCTATCCAGCTACAACATGTGATAACACTAGGAGTGAGGCTTGTATGCGTCCGAACTTCGTGGACGACTTTCTCACTTACGTCCGAACTTCGGGGACGACTTAATCATTCGCATCCGAACTTTGGGGATGACTTTAAGGCCTGAGTCCGAACTTTGTGGACTGAATCTCTCTTTCTCTTATGTCCGAACTTCAGGGACATCTTACCTGTCTTTTAAATTTCATGACATAAAAGCTCAAGCGCTCCTTACTTTCTTTTCTCTCGTCCGGGTGGAAACCCGCGTTCAGATCATTCTCTGCGTAACATAATCATAACCCAGCCCGTCTCGCACGGCCGGGGGAGGGGCTTGTCAGGTATGACGTGCCAAGAGAGGGATTCTTATTATACAACTAAGTTATTTCTTCAAGGTACACCGACCCCTGGTGGCCGGACCTTCTTACGATATTACCAGTTCCCTAAATTAGATTACCGTCTTTGCACTTTAGTTCATTTAATTCTAGTGATCTGTGGTTGCCCTAAGTCCTATGGCAACACTGCCTCATGATGCAAGCACTTCTTGGTATTCGTAGCTTTTCTTGTTCTCGTCTTACTTCAGTGGCTTACAGTAATGCAAATGACATTATATAACCGAGTAAACTTATCACATAATCATTTACTTTTAAAGACTTGGTGCTGGGTTAGAACGTGCGGGCTCATGAGAACTCCTCGGTCCAAAGTCAACTTAGTAACATAGGATTCCTTAGGTCGTTTAGCGCCCTGGCTAGGTCGCTCAACGCCAATGAGGGACACCCTGACTATTCAGTCATCCTTGTGCCAAACCTTTCTCACGAGTTCAGTTCATGCCGCTCAGCGCCTCGGCTAGGCCGCTCAACGCACATACCAAAAGACAAGCTCAGTGGGTCAACTCAGGGTCAAGCCGCTCAGCGCACCAGAGTGGCCGCTCAGCGGGCCTGTGTAGTCGCTCTGCGCCTTGTCCTGTGCTCGGCCGCTCAGCGGTCCAGTGTGACCGCTCAGCAGAAAAGTCACAGCGTCTAAAAATCAGAATCCTTTCTTAAAGCTTACCGAGCTTCCTACACAGTTCCAACCAAGACAGTTATATTTTTCTGACCTCAATATTTCTAAAAACTGTTAACACATCATTATCAACATATTTTTCTCATAAAATTTCTAATTTTTCCTACTCAAAAATACATACATAAACATACAGATAAAAATCCCATAGACAGGGGTATTCGGACTACCCACCTCTAAATCCAGTTTGGAAACAGTAGAAGTGAAGAGGAAAATTCCCTGAGCACTTCCATGACGATCCTCCTATTTTTCCGGCGTCCGGCAGCATCATAGCAGTGTACGAACGGACACTCAAAGAAAGAAAAACAAAGAAAGGAAAGAAAGGAAACAGAGGCAGTGTATGCTTCAGGGAAAGAAAGAAATAAAGAAAAGCAAAGCAAAGTGAAGCAAAGGCTTAGAAAGGGAAAAGAAAGAAAAACGGCGTCAGGGAGGGGAAAGGAAAAACGAAAATGAAGCATAAGGCTTCAGGGGCAAAGAAAAATCAAAGAAACAAGAAAGAAAAATAAAGATGGAATGTGTCAGGAGGGGGGCCGAAGAAACAAAGAAAGGAAAACAAAATGAAATTGAAAATGGAAATCAGGGGTATATCCACCCCCCACCGTCCTTATACATATATATTTATATTATAATATATAACTTTTTATTATTATATTATATATATTATATATTAATGTTATTATATTATTATTATTATTACTATTCTCTAGGATTATTTTATTATATAATAGTATATAATATGTAAATATCTAACTATGGATAAGCATGACCCCCCTTAGTCTAATTTTGATCATGCTTGATCGTGTTTTTGTTATTCGTAGTCCTAGTACTTTGCGTACGACTATCCGAAAAATATTCTGGACCTACCATCGCGATCTACTAATTTTCCCTTATTAGTAGTTGAGTCCGGTAGAGATATTCGAGAAATTATTTTTTTATTAGCGTATTTTACGGGTACTTTCGGTATCCGAAAAATTTTCGATTGGTCCGAAAATCGTCTTAAGTCTCTGAAAAATTCGCCGGTCACGAAACCTCAATTCTGAATGCTATTCTTATGAGTTAAAGGGGATTCTTATGAATTAAATGCAATAATTTAATTTTCTCACCTCCATAATTAACCCATAATTATTTATTACACTAAATATCCGTACAGTGAAAAAGCGGGATGTTACACAAACAGCTAGGAAAAGATTGGTTTCCTTTAACATCATCATCCTTTCTTTCCATTTAGGGACTTAGTGACGTCACGCCCTATTTCTTGTTTCCTTTCCTTTCCTTTCCTTTCATTAATTCATTTCATATATCATTCATGACACATCCTCATCATATAAGTCATACATAAATTTTCAGTCAACAGTTCATAGTTCAGTCCCGCAATTCATATAGCATTCGTAACTGTTACGGACTGGGCCATAAAGGCCCATCCCGGCGACCCAACACCCAGGCCCATATCCGCGGACCCGACCCGACCTCTCACAAACGATCACCGACAAAGTCGCCACTCTCTGGCCGCTCAGGGTTAACGGCTCCGAGATCTTCGTCGCCTTCCGCGATGTCCGGAGTCAGCGCGCAGATCACGGATATCTCCCCGCCTCCGCGATACCCGAAACCTCTTCCATCACCCCGGCTATATAATGAGCCTATATCCCAGGTACAAGGACATCACATAATCATTCACTATACTTCTTCGACCCTTGCTTACTTGAGCGTCGGAGTAATTGCAGGTACACACCGCAATTGCGAGTCCAGAGATCGATCGTGCCAAGGTCAGAGTTCTCATTCGGTTCCACAGTCTCAGGATTCAGAGCTTGTACCGAGGTAGATACCTCGGAACAGTAACATTTCCTCATCACATAAGTCATATATCTTAGACATAAATCATCATTTCATAACAACTAGCATACTTAGTAAAATTAGCAGATCCACGAAGAATTGCAAGCAGTATGAAAGGCCGTGTTTAAGAAAAGTTTCATGTCCAGAAAATGAATAGTTTCGAAATGGAGACTTTGAACTTCAGTCAGGCTGCTCAGCGCATAGGATAGGCCGCTCAGCGCCACTGGCCGCTTAGCGTGAACCTTAGCCGCTCACGTCGCCTAACGAATTTCAGCTCCTAAATCCTTGCAATTTTCCATGTTCTACAAGGTTCCTCATAATCAATCTTTAAAGCATTTCTTCTATCATTCATCATCAATTTCTAATAATAATAAACATACTTGCATATTCCAAAATCATTTTCATCATAAAGCCAATAGAGTTCTAACAAATTAGCTCATGAATCACAAGGCAAGCATAAACTCACATATTTATGTATCACATAACACACAGAACATACATAGCTCAATATCTCATGCTCAAGCATTTCCTAAACATAAACAAACATATCCAGCAGTTATTCTAAAAATCACAAAGCGTACATCTGTTTTCTGTCAGAGATTGGGGATTAGAAACCGGAGAGGTCCAAGACCTTACCCTAAGGTTTTTGATAGTCCTAAGATCATTTTTCATGTTTAAAAATTCAGATTCTGAGCCCAAACTGCACAAAATTCCAGTTTTTCCCCTTTTCCCAAAATTACCATTTCGCTCCCGTAAACTCCCTTTTTCTTTGAAATTTTTGTTCTCAAAAACCGGATAGACTCGAGACTTGGCCTTAAGGTTTTTGATTTTTCTAAACCCATATTTTCTAAAAACAAACCCAGTTTTTCAGTTTAAAACACAAAAATTCCCGTTTTACCCTTTTTCTTAAAAATCCCGTTTTCTGCCTGTTTGCTGAGAAATTCATCGGGGACTCCAAAAATCATAAAACTTGACATTCCCACTCAATTTTTTGTGTAGGATCCAAAAATAACATTAGTTTTTCATGATAAAAATCTCAGTATACAGTTCCTTCCAAAATCATGTCATAGCTCTATTCTCTGCTTAAGCTTTTCTAACTTCTGACAGAATCACAAATAGCACCAACAGATCCAGATAATCATCAACCACATATATATGAATCAAACTCACATAAAAGACATCCTAACCGCATATATATCTAACACACAACCACATAGACAGTGGATAAGTCAGTTTACCCATGTTTTTGCGTCCGACTACGGTTTCTGTTGCCTCCTGTGGCCTTTTCTCTAACCATGGTGCTTCCTAGTTCTTCTTAGGATGAATTTATTCTAAGAATTTCAGGGGCTGTTTGTGCTGTTTGTGGGTGAAGGTTAGGGAGTTATTGAAGAACTTTGTCTAGGTTTAGTGTAGGAGGTCTCTAGGTTTCCGGTTGAACTGAATAACGGTTGATTGTGTGATTGGACAGAGTTTTGGCAAGATTTTGTCTTTTTTCTCCAAATTTTCAGATTCCTAGGGGTATTTATAGGCCAAGCCACGAAATTCACTTTTCCAAAATGTCTTTGGACCAATTTACCATTTTACCCCTAGCTTATATGTCATGCATGACATTATGCATGGTGACTCACCACCATGACTCACCTCTTGGACTTTTTGACTAGGCCACTTGGCCACTTCTTGGTCGTACAAGGCCTTTGTGTCTTGGCACTTGTGTGACCGAGAATTAAGGGTCTCCGACAGATCAATTTTGATCAGATTTTATCGTTTCCGGTCCCGGTGCTTCGCGTATAGTTGTTCTAAAAATATTTCGATCACGTCCTTGTGATTCCCTAATTTTTCTAAATAATAATCTAGGTTCATTTGAGGTGTTTGTAAATTCTCGTATGTAACTATACCTTTTACGAATACTTTGGACGCGCGGTTATCCTCAGAAGACAAAAAAGATTTGTTCTAGTGTCCGCAGAATTTTGTGAAAATGCGTAGAATTATTTTTACAGACACTTTTAACCTAAGAGTTTATGTGAGAGCTTGTTCTCCTATTTAATTTATGAAATCTTTACTAAGGGAAAAAGCGGGGTATTACATTCTTAGGGTCTAGAATACGTACCTTAGCTCTAATCCCTTAGTCCTCTTTAATAGAACCTCCTCAGCCGTCTAGTCTTAGTCATGTCCTCAACGTGCTTGAGCTTTGCAGGGACGTGTTAAGCTCCTGCTCGCCCACATCGATTATATTCGAAGTGGGATGAGACATGGCATCATGGTGGAACGTGAGGTTTTCCTTACGTTTGTGTGTGAGGGTCAACTATGCTAACTAGGCAATTTGCCCCTTTTAGGGTCAGGTAAAAAGATTGAGCCTCTAACCCGAATCCTTAATCATGAGCCTATTCTCAGCCCAATCCAATTATATAAATGAATGTTTTTACAATTAATACTTTGTCTCGTCATTTCCCAAGTTCTCACAATTTTTATATCAATTTTTTATTTTTAATTTCTATATAATTTCTAAGTTACCTTCCACAATTATTTAACAGTAACTCATTTTAATAATAACCATTGAAAATTTATTTATATATTAATATTCAACGTCAGTGTAGCTAAAGGGACTAGGGAACGATGTGGCAGCACCAACGAACAGTGTGGCAGCCCTATTGTGCAATTAGCTGAGTAGCAATGCGCAGGTCGCGTATTGTTGAAGATTGACGACTATTGAAATGGGAATGAATGCACACTTGTAATGCTTCACTGAGATGCCAAATACATTAACTTGTTCCAAAAAAGAGGTTTGGTCAACTGATCCGTGACAGCCGGTTCAGTTTGAAACTCATTTGAAAAACCGGATTTTACAAGGTTTGGTTTGATTACAAGTTTGACTTGGTTCAAAGGTTGTTTTGAAACCCCTAGTAGTCGCCAGCGCCGCTTCAAGATGAACGCATAAGTTAATCTAGAAATAATCTCAAAAAATAGGTACACTTTACCCAAAGTATGATTCCCTGATCAGTTTTTTTTTTTTTTTTTGGGTACAGAGGCAGTGATCAGTTTGATTGCTACAACCTTCGTAAACTAAAAATCGAGGCATTTAGATTAAAACTCTCACGTTATAACTGGCCCTCTTTTTTACAAAGAACATATTAGCTAAATGGTGTAATTTGATAAGCAGTACATAAGGAATAGGAAAATACTCTTCTAATACGTTTGGCTTGAAAGATTTTTAACTACTTCGCGAACATGTAAAAACAAAAACACGTGACAACACAACCTCGATTTGCGGCATGTTAGCAGAATGTTTTCATCTGGTCCGGTTCTACTAGAACCTAGTTATGCCAAATGCCACTAACTGTAGAAGTTCATGTCTGATTCTAATTTATACCAAATCTACAGAGACAGACGAATAATTTAAAGCACCTTGATGAGGATCAGGCACTTTGACATGCTGCAATACAGGAGACATCTTCAAACCAATTATCTGGATTTGCAGGTTTGCGTGGCCGTTCAGAAAAACATCTGTTACCTGCAAAAATTCGTGACATTAAAAACTTTTCCAACAACATCAATTCTCTAGGTCTATAATTGCATTATATATTTTCCACAAGCACAATAAGTTGACCACAGAAATACATCACTGAACTATATATTGCCTACAACCATGAGTTTCAATGATAAATATATACCTGAGTGCATCCAAAAAGTTTAAGTAACTTCAGTGACAAGCAGCTATCCACAATCAAGCCCAATGCATTGTCTGTCAAATTTCGGCACCAAGATAGATCTAGAGTATGCAAATTTTTTGCATGACTTGCAAGTGATAAGCTTGTGTGGAAGCCAACCTGGATTAAATCCAATGTGGCACTCAGAAAGTGAAACAATATAACTGAGACTTAGCATGCTGCAACAAAATCAATAAATGAAAACCAAAAGGCGGAGTGATTTAACGTTCTCAATTGGCTAAAACTCAATATTAAAGGCTTCCATCAACAGGTGGGCAGAGCTTTGGACAAAGTAATCTTCAATAGAAAGGGCATTTTGACACTTCAAGTAAACTATATAGCATTTCAAGCAAGTCACAAATGTTCAAGTGTCCATGTGTTTAAAGTGTGGTTATATAAAGTATAGCATGTGAACCCATATCCCCACAATGGATATAGAATAAGGGAGGCAAATAAAGTTGGTACCTTCTTAATGTTATTAAGAGACAGTTCTTTCAAGGACTCTCCAGTGGTCTCAACAAATGCAGCAATTGCTTCATCACTGTAATAACGAAAACGTTAGGTTATACTGAACCTTCCTCTTCCCTCCTTTCCCTCCGGAATCTAACTCACAAACACACCCATGCCCTTAAATTCATCAGTTGGTATATCAAGATTTGATGCAGTAAGAACTCTGAATTTGTAAGATACGAATTACAGGAAAAACAAGCACCTGAATGGATTACGGCAAAGCTTCAGAGTATGAAGTGCATGGCAACCATTTGTAAGATATCCTATGGATAAATCCGTTAATTTGCCCAAGTTCATAATATCAAGCACACATAATCCAGGACAATGTTCAGCAATGACTTTTGTTGATGTGTCAGTCAATTTTCTGCATAAAGAGAAATATCAATCATCAACATTAAGTCAAAAACAAATTTTTACAAAATAGAAAAAGAAAATAAGGAATTTACAATGAAGGGAAAACATGTAAATTTAGGAAAAACTACCCAGTTTCAAAAATACTGGTTAAATCCATGTTCAAAGAATGATGAACAGTTAACCAAACAATAATCAAATTAATCTTAAATCATGCTGTGGTTAGAAGTAACTCTGATAGGAAATTTGTTTGCCAAACTTTCAAAAACAAAGTTGTCCAGGAATATACTTCTATGAATGTATCATATCTTAAAGAGATTCCAGACATGAAACAAATAGCTCAAATAGTACTCAGCACTTACATACAATCCTTCAAAATAAGCTCTTTCATGTTGTGACCACGTGCAATCATGTAATCCTTGAGAAATTCATCACAAATGGCATGAATACCAGCCACTGATAACACTTCTAAATGCTCAAGCTCCACCAGTGCTGGCACAATCAGTGCAGCATCAATGCCATGGCATTCGTCGAGATACAACTCTTTCAGAAGAGATCTTAATGATTCAGCCAAAATAAAAAGACTAGCAGATGTGAGAAGGGAGCACTGGCTGAGATTGATTGATCTAAGCACTGGAGCAGAAGAAACAAGTGCTCGCAACCCTGCATCTGAAAGGCGACATGCACCTCTAACGGATAGATTAGTTAATCTAGGCAAGTAGCCAGGTAGTTGTGCCAAAGTAGCAAGTATCACATAATCTGTCAAACAACGCCCACACTGGTCAAGTTGCAGCACCTATTCCAAAATAAATAACTAGAACTCGGTTAGTCTAATAAAAATAAACGCTAACAAGAAGTTCGTCAAATCTTCAATAGGAAAACATAAAGTTATTTAGATTGCTAATGAATGTAAGAAAGAAACTCAAATATGTTCTTGATGTTTAAAAAAGACAGGCATAGTAGTATATACATGGTATTACATGCAGTCTTGCACTAATCAGCTACTAAGGTCATATTAAAATTGCCCCATCACACTGTGAAAAGTATCATACCTAGAGGGAATCAGTCACAAACTATACAGAATAGTCACTCCAACCGAATAAATTGATGTAAAATAAAATGGGCAACCAGTACACTAACACCTTTAAAGAGCATAGAATGAATAAAATACTGCAAAGCAAAAATACAAGATGCGTTGAATCACAACCATCACCAAAGCCAAAGAAAACAAAACGTCTAAGCTTTATCTCTATTGTAGCCTTTTAGTACCACAAACTAGCAAATAAACCAACATCATCATCCCAATAGAAATCTAACACTAAAATAATTTGAAGTTGCTTGAAGGTAGTTCATAAGTAAAGTAATAACACTTGACTTTAGAGAAGCAAGATTTGGATTCTCTAAAGTGAGATCTCTTGTAATAAGAGAAGGTGATGAGACGAGTTATGAACTTATCCAGAGTCCTTTCAGGGGCCAATTATGATCACTTAAGGGTTTATCATTAGATTAAAATTATAAAAAATCTAATGGTGAAAAATACAGTGCGCATTAAAGGGGTCCATCAAGGTTTTAAATAGTGGTTGCGGCCGTGGATGTGGCCACAACTGTTGCAATAGCAAGTATTTAGGTTGCCGTGATGCACATTACGGTATTGGAACATGAACTAAAGCCAGTTTCTAGGAATTGAAGTCTCACTACAATTGCGGTGTGATGTGGTAGCAATAGTGATTGCAAGTGCAATTTTGTGGCAACATCACATGATGCAGTTTCACTTTAAAACCTTGGGGTCCAGGAACAGACCCTATCCAACCTCACATTGTGTGTGGGTTTCACTAAATGATCTAAGGGTGAATAATCTCACTTTCACTCTACAAGGGATCTCATTAAAGAATCCAAATTCAAACGTTATCTAAATGGAAATCTAACACTCATAATTTAAAGTTGGTCAAGGTGGCTTATAAGTAAAACAAAAACGCTTGATCCAGCAAAGAATTACCATTGACACATAAGTTTCAGATGAAGCAAAATCGCATGAAGATACATACCACCAAATTGGCAGTATCACACATGTGAAAAGATTTTGTAAATTGTTCTTCCGACAACCACGAGCAATCTGTGAGCCGAATCTCTGTGGGAGATCCACCAACAAGGAGTTCAAAGAAGTGGCCGTTAATTTTCCGCGAGTCACAGAGTAACTGGCTAAGCTTGTGCCTCAGTGCATCCGGGACACTATCGAGCGAAACAATTGCATCAACATTCTTGGCAAGAATCTTAAGGCACAGCTCCTGCAATGATGGGACCATAAACCTTCCACCTATGTCCCGTCGATTCGTCTTTGGAACCCACTTAATAGATTCCACCATGCTTCTTTTGGAAGGAGCACATACTGTTTGGACATTCTTCACCTCTCGATCTCTGATGATTTTCATAGCTGTTGAGAAAGGACCAGGCCAATCTTCGATCTCACGCTCGACTTCAGGATCACCAAGGGGTCGATCATCCTGGTTCTCTTCATCGTACTCAAAATGAGCGAACCGGGATGCATTCTCCCTGGCTATGTCCCTGAAACGTTCCATCCTCCTTGAGCCATGCTCCCTTGGACTGTTAGTGTTTTGCGATTGTTCTCGATCTTGCAAGGGCGCTGCATTATCAATATCTTCTGAATGCTTGGCATCTGAACTCTCCAATTGACCTTCGCGAACAGCATTGCGTGGCAAATCACCATCAACCACCACCGCTTTTCCTTTCTCTTCTCTGCTAAGTCTTCTTCCATCCACAGTCGCTCCACCGCCGTCCACATTTCCAATAACGCACTCGTTTTCGCTGCTACTACTGCCCAATTTTCTCTTCCCTCTCTTGTTAGAATCAAGAGACTTCGAACCCTCATCAACACCCTGCGTTTCGAATTTCACCTCTCCAGCAACAGTATTCGTGACTACTACTTCTCGTTTTTGTGTTCTCGTTTTCCTACTACGCTTGGAGCACTCATTTCCTGAAGCAGCACCACGGTACTCGCCGTTATTGACGGCGTTACCTTCACTTACTTCTATTCCTCTCTTGAGAACCTTCTTTCCCGATCGCAAGTTCAGAAAACCCTTCCCCCCCTCATCCAACTCAACGCTTGCCGCAACAGCACCCGATTTTCCCTTTCCCCTTCCTTTCCCCTTGGTGGTTACCAAAACGGCGGCGTTTCCAGTGGAACCCGAGTTGGAGTCGTTGGAAACCCTAACGGCGGTTGTAGGGGAATCGTCTCCGCCGCCGCATTTGGGAGGACCCGAGTTGGAAATGGTAGCGAGGCGGATGCTGCGTCTCCGAAAGGGGAGGGAAGCGGAGGCTGAGAGGGAAGCGGGTTCGTGGGCTTGGGCCGGAGTGAGGGGTTGGATAGTGTCGACGGTTTTTGAGGGTTTTGGTTTCCGGGTGGTTTTGGTTTGGGCCATTTTCACGCGAAAGAGAAGGGTTCGGGAATGGAAACGCGTGTCGGCGTGTGTGCGAGTGTCAGTATGAGTGAGTGCAGTGGAGCAAGGAGGGAAAATGAAGAGATTTGGAGGGAAAGGGGGAACAGAGAGAGATGGAGTTGTGTTTATGGTTGGTTTTGGTGGAAAAGAGAATGGGAGTGGCGGTTGGCAACGCACGAACCGAGAGTGAGAGAGTGCACAGTAGAGAGAGTGAGTCACAGAGACGGAAAAGGGAGCGCGCGTTAGGTTATCTAGGAGGATGATGAAGTGAAACGAGAAAAAACTTCTCTCGTATGCTTATCGACCGGGTGACGTATCGGTTTACTTTTCCCGCCATAGCATATGCTTTACTGTTATATTTTTTTCATTTTGTGTTTATCTAATTGAATTGATAATTATTTTATTTATAGGTTCACTTTAGATTATGCGTGAGTATTTAAAAAATGATTGAAAAAAAATTAATATAAAGGCTACGTCCAGCCCCCTGTTTCTCAGGCAGCGTTTTTCCACTATGTAATCTTGTGTTGTGTACAACCTCACACCCGAGGCACTTACACCGACAACTACAAGAGAATACAACCGTTCTCCTGGTTACACAATGTCTTCACCGAAACCTACGGTGATGATTAGAACAACACACCAAAAACCACGGTGTTTACAACAACCAATTGTTTTTGAAGAAGATTTTATACAATGGCTTTGTAACAATCCTAAACTCAGGGAAGGCTAATCTTGAATAGAAAGCACTCAAAGATATGAAAGTTATGGCTCAATGCTTTTCTGAGTTTGGATTGAAAAGAACTTTGAAAGTTATGATCAGAACAATGATCAGAACATGTAAAACTTGTAATAATTAATGAAAGAATGGAGTTCTGATGGTATATTCTTGGTTCTGCACGAATTCTGCAATATATATAGGCAGTGGTGCCTGTTCATGAACCAATGCCAGAGCATATGATGCAAAACAACGCATTGTTTCATGAAAAAACACACCCATTTGAGCATGTAATCGATTACTATATATTGGTAATCGATTACACACAGCAAACGGCCATATTTTCAAATTTCAAAAGGTGGTAATCGATTACTGCGGGTTGGTAATCGATTACACACTTCAAAACTTGAATATTTTTGAATTCAAAGTGCTGGTAATCGATTACTCAAGCATGGTAATCGATTACTCATGCAAAAATCGAGTTTAGGTGTAAAAACCCTTCGAAAAATGTTGCCAAATGCTTCTAGGGTTTAAAGAAAAATGTTAGACATGTTTGTGATGAAAAACTTTGAGCCATTGACCTTAAATATCATAACATGTGCTAACTATTGACTCTAGGGTTAAAATCTTGAACCTTTAAAGATGTGCAGCTTGAGCCTTGAGGTTCTTTGATCTTGTTTGAGTCTTCCCTTTTTCTGCTTTTTGTTGATGCTGTTGTCTTCATCAAAACCACGCCATTAATGGTCAGAGGAAGAGTCTTCTTCACATTCTCCCTCTTTTTGATGATGACAAAACATCCTTTGAAAGTTGAAGTGATTAATCCACTGTATTGCTCCCCCTGTGTTTTTGACTCTCTGGCCTTTCTTGGTTTTGAATAATTTATCCCCTTGTATAAAAACAGACCAAGCACAACCAGACAACACAGAACCTTTCTCCCCCTTTTTGACATCATCAAAATGAAGAAAAAGAAACACAGCAGATACAATACAGACAATATACAATATACAATATAACAAAATTTATAACAAAGGTTAACAATCTACATAATCATAATCAAGAGTTTAACAACCGAAACAAATGTTCAACCAAAGCAGAAATTCAACTACAGGAATTAAAAGTACTAAACTATTACAACGGAAACCAAATAAAAAGTCAAATGTCAAACCAAACAATACAACCATCATAAAACAAATATAAATCCTAAGTCATGCAATCATAGATCGGTGTCACTTGGAAAGTTAAGATTATCAAGAGAGACATCATTATGAATCTTGGCAAATTCTTCAACTTGTTTGGATAGCCGCTCAATGTCACCACGCAGATCAGTATGAATCGAATCAATACGACCATCAATATGGTCAAAGCGTGCAGTGTGTGCGACCTGCATATGATATAGTCTCTCTAGAATCATCTGGAATGGACTATCTGAACTGACGGAGGGTGGCAGAATGATCGGAGCAGAAGATGAAGCAGATGCGGATGGCGGTCGAGGAGGTGTAGAATCTCTTGAATCAGCCTTGTGTCGGAATACCCCATCAACATCCTTGTAAATCCCCAGCTTAGGTAGAATGTCAGTATCGATCTTCTGAGACTTGACATCCACCTTTAAAGTAAATTCTCCTGTAACTGGCACACCATAGTTCTGGAATATTTGTGAAATGGCAGGTGCATAGGGTAGTGCTCCAGCACGGTCACACTGCAGTAACATATGCTATTGAACTAAGTAAGCCCAGTTAATCTTTTCCTTGGTCTTCAAACCATACATAATCTGTAATTCAAGATCACTGATTTGGGCATGGTTTGAAACCTGAGTCAGAAGAACGTAGCTTAAGAAGTAATGCAGCAGCCTGTCTCCAGCAGTTAAGGGACCATTAGGCAGGATGTCCCTAGAACGTGCAGACTTTAACCTTTGTCGTTTCTCATGGAGTTGTGCCTCTGAAAAGCGACACAGACTCTGATAGAACGACTTCCTGTTGAAGCCTTGCCATGGGCACAGAATTTCAGAACTCAACTTTCTTCCCTCATAAGGAAGTCCCAGACAATTTCCCAAGTCTTCCAGAGTCATAACAATATCTATTCCTTTAACTTGAGAAACTAGCTTATGGTTCAGGAGTTTCAGATTGCAGTAGAAAACTTTAACCAATTCAGGGTAATAGGAGCCATGTAAAGCAATAAAGTCTGACATTCCTTGATATTCAAACATTTCAGGGAACTCTAAACCAGCAGAGGAGAAAGAATTGAGGATATCGTATTTGGGATTTAAAATTGGGCGCTCCAAGAAGTGAGCCAGAAACCTCTTCCTCTGGTCCTTTGTAGTCAAGAGCTTGGAAATATTTAGGGGGTCCAGTCCATGGCCAACATTCTTGGTGCGGGCTTTTTTGGAACCAGATGCAGAGCCAGAAGCAGCCATTGATGCATAAGGAAGAGAGTTCGGTTTTGTGAGGGGAGAAGAAATGGGCTTCGATTTTGTGAGAGAATGAGAAAAGAATGATGTTAAAATCGTTCTTAAGGAAGATGGAAACAAGAACTAGGAAGGATTTTGAAGCCAATAAGCCACACCACACAGTTTTGGTGAGATTTTGTTGAAGAAAATAAAGAACAATGGAGAAGAGGAGGAGTGTCTTCGGAGAGGAGAAGAGAGAAAATGGCTAATCGATTACTAAAATGGCCAAAGAATGAACAAAAACTAACATAGCCAGCTAGTAATTGATTAAAAACTCCCATAATCGATTGCACAATTTGAAATTTTAGCCTTGTAATCGATTAGAGAGTAATAAATTACTTCAATCTGTTAATCGATTAACACCCCAATATAATCGATTACTAGCATGTGTAATCGATTACACCAAGCAGTTTTGATATTTTTGAAAAAGAAACTGCCTGTAATCGATTACAACGGGTATGTAATCGATTACTTGTTCAAAATTTTTCAAAAAATTGAAAATTTGAAGCCTTGAAACATATATGATCATTTTTTATAACATTTACACTATAAACATCAATGATGACATTCAATCATATACATTATAACCATACATTCAATAATAGACAAGATTAAGATATATCAATCTTGTCCAGAATCTCTAACTCTCGTCTGATTTTGTAAAAAGAATCTTTTGCCAACGGTTTTGTCAAAATGTCAGCAAGTTGATCACGTGTTGCCGCAAAATTTAGTTCTACTTCCTTTTTCAACACATGATCTCTTAGAAAGTGATGTCTAATGTCAATATGTTTTGTTCTAGAATGCATTACAGGATTCTTGGTTAAATTGATAGCACTCGTGTTATCATAGTTTATAGGAATGCAGCCCAGGTCTAGATCAAAGTCTTTTAATTGTTGCTTAAGCCACAATACTTGTGCACAGCAACTGCCGGCTGTAATGTACTCAGCTTCAGCAGTGCTTAACGCAACACAAGCTTGTTTCTTGCAAGACCAAGAGACAAGAGCATTCCCTAAAATGTGACACGTACCACTAGTGCTTTTGCATTCGATTTTACAACCCGCAAAATCAGAATCAGAATAACCAATTAACCTGCATGTGCTACCTCTAGGAAACCACAATCTGACATTGACAGTTCCTTTCAAATATTTTAGAATTCTTTTCACAGCACTTAAGTGGGATTCCTTTGGAGATGATTGAAAATGAGTACATAGGCAAACACTAAACATAATATCGGGTCTACTGGCAGTTAAATATAGTAAGGATCCGATCATACCTCGATATTTTGTCTCATCAATGGGCCTTCCAGATTCATCGTGATCTAAATATGTACTCGATCCCATTGGTGTTGCTATTGCTTTGCAATCATCCATCTTATATTTTTGCAGCAGTTCTTTGCAAAATTTTGATTGGTTGATGAATGTTCCATTCTTAGTTTGCTTAATTTGCAAACCAAGAAAGAAATTCAATTTACCCATCATGGACATTTCAAATTCTCCTTTCATGAGATTTGAAAACTCCTTGCATAAAATCTCGTTAGTTGAACCAAATATTATATCATCAACATAGATTTGAACTAGTAAAGTATGACTTTCAGTTCTTTTTATAAAAAGAGTTGTGTCAACTTTACCTTTCTCAAATCCTTTTTCACATAAAAATGTACTTAACCTGTCATACCATGCTCTGGGAGCTTGTTTAAGGCCATAAAGTGCCTTCTTAAGTTTATATACATGAGAAGGTTTTTTAAAGTCTTCAAACCCAGGAGGTTGTCGAACATAAACTTCCTCTTGTATATAACCATTTAAGAATGCACTTTTGACATCCATTTGGTATAATTGAAAATTTAATGAACAAGCATATGCCAAGAGTAAATGTATTGCTTCTAACCTGGCCACTGGAGCATAGGTTTCGTCATAATCAATTCCTTCCTCCTGATTGTATCCTTGTGCCACCAATCTTGCCTTGTTTCGTACAATGATGCCATTTTCATCTAATTTGTTTCTGAACACCCACTTTGTACCGATGATTTGTTTGTCTTCAAGGGCAGGTACAAGTTCCCAAACTTCATTGCGAGTACCCTGATTGAGTTCATCTTGCATGGCAAGTACCTATTGTTCATCTTTTAGTGCATCATGTACTTTGGATGGATCGATTTGTGACACAAATGCCATGTGCAAGCAAGCATCATTGAGTTTCAGTCTTGTTGTGACTCCTCTTGATATATCACCTATGATTTTGTCAATTGGGTGATCTTTGTGAGTTCTCCATTCCTTGGGTAGATCATCCTAAACTTGCTCTTCTTCTTGATTATTTTCAAGATTACTTTCTCCTTGGATTTGATCATCATCTCTTGGTAATGTAACTTCACTTTCATCATCATCAAAAGAAACAACTTTTCCTCCTTGGAGGGGTTAGTTTCATCAAAAGAAACATGAATAGATTCCTCAATGGTATGTGTTCTTTTATTGAAGATGCGAAAGGCTTTGCTAGAAAGTGAATAACCAAGGAATATACATTCATCTACTTTTGCATCAAATTTTCCAAGGTTTTCTTTGCCATTGTTCAGAACAAAACATTTTGTGCCAAAGATATGAAAATGTGCAATATTTGGCTTTCTACCCTTGAACAACTCATATGGAGTTTTCTTTAGGAAAGGTCTAATTAGAACTCTATTAGAAACGTAGCAAGCCGTGCTAACTGCATCTGATAGGCAAATTTGTTTAATTAAGCATGGTTCTTGCTAGTTCCTCAAGAGATTTATTTTTCCTTTCCACAACTCCATTTTGTTGAGGTGTTCTAAGAGCGGAAAAGTTACGAGAGATTCCATGTTCACCACAAAACTCTTCAAATGATGCATTTTCAAACTCACCACCATGATCACTTCTAATTGATGCAATTTTCAAAGACTTATCGTTTTCAACAATTTTAGCAAATCTTTTGAATGCATCAAAAGCATGATTTTTGCATGATAAAAATAAAGT
>QANU01115739.1:74610-154161 GCA_003254905.1 Nissolia schottii | reverse complement strand
TTTGATTCTCTTAATATTAAAGATAGTTTTAAAATTGAATCAATTTTTTCACTTCACTTGATTTTCTTTAAGAACAAATAGTACTTTTTATAATTTTTATTTTAATATTCCATAAACATGATATGAAATAAAAATAATCTAAGTAAATTATTTTTAACATGACAAATTTTTAAATTAAATGATAATATTGATCATAATTTTCTTCATACGCTCGAAGCATATATATCATGAGCATGAAGCAATTTTCAAAAATAGCAAAGGAAATAGTAAATGAATAAAAAAAAGGCAAACAATAATCATAATTTATTATTACGCTTGATAATTAAAGTTGATAGCTGCAATTGTAGTTATGGAAGATTTATAGGTTATGAATATATATAAATTAATATACGTAAATAAATTATTAATTTAAGTTTTTTTTTTAATTTTTTCTAAAAGTTTCTGGTACATGGAATTACAATTAAGGTTTATAATTTTGGTGTGTGTGTATATATATATATATATATATATAAATACATCTCACATTGGATCATAAAAAAAATATACATTTAATATTAATTTACACAAATTGGATGTCATACTTGCTAACACCCTAGTGAACTGCCTATGCTCGAGTCATACGCAATGCTCACTAGGTTGTCAATCATCTGGTTGGAATACTTATAGTCCTTTATTATTTTTCGAAAATACAAGGTTAAGGAAAATATGGACCATGTCAAAACTCTTCTACTTACTACTTATTCATAAAGTATGAGCCGCGCGTGAATCAAAACATATAATACAAACGATAGGGATGGAGCTTACTTGGGTGAATGCTTCATAGTGCAATAAGCATAATAAGCAGTTATATACACAAACTTGGTCCATCACACATATTTGCATCCACAGTAGGGTAATAGAATAATTTACATACAAGTGCCATATACGCAGGCCAAAATACATATCCAAAATGAAACTAAACTATCTAGTCCTCAGACTGGGTCCTCGGTCGGATTGCACTTGGCTCCTCACAGCTCCACAGGTGGCTCTCCATAGGGCTCCTCATAGTCCTCGTAGTCCTCCCCTGCTCCTGGAAGCATAAGCGAGTGGGGGTGAGAATGTTTGTCCTCCGCGGGTTACCTTAGCGTCGGGGTACCTTTTTAACTCTCTTATGGACCAGGCCGCTTAGGAGATCTCTATGTGTACATGCATACTAGTATCTACATATTATTATCTTGCCTGGGATCCTAAACGGCTTTATCTATGTTACTAGGTGACTGGGGGATCTAGTCTTTCTTATCTAGGTTTTTGGGCTCATTAGCTTTACGTACTGTTAAAAACATAATAGTCGTCTCGGGTCGTTCCCTTGACGATACATAATGCATGAACAGTTATACATATCTACTTATCTGCATACATACTGGCAACATACATATATTCATTCATTCATACATATATAGCTACATAGTGCATGGGGGGACTTTGGGAACCTCTTACACATACCGGCTTACCCGGGTTAACGTCCTTTTTCTTCCACCTTTAGGTATGACATTAAACTAAGATTATTCAAGACTTGACATTGACCTAATTAATTAGTTTAATTCTCCATAAAGTAGTCATTGTCTATAGTACTTGCACGTGCGTGCCATTCTTTCATTTTTTTTTATTTTATTTTATTTTTATTGCAGAGTTCAAAAGTTCTTTCATTTTGACTTTAGTTATTTTTAAATGAAAATTCTAGATATCAATATGCTTTATTTTTTTTTTCTTACGATAAAAAGTTTGCAATGCTTTATGAAAATGTTGATACATATTATGGCTGTCAAAACGGGGCCTTAAACGGGTCAGGCAAAAAATATGCATATTTTTAGGGTCCGGCTCGTTTATGATCGGACTGCGGGTCTAAACGGGCCGCCCGCTAGCTTGTTTATTTTTTTTTAAATTAAAAAAGTTCAAAAAATTAAAAAAATTCAAAAAAAATTTATTTAAAAAATTTTTCACCGGCTCACGGGCCGGTCCACAAGCCAAAATGGGCTGAGCCATTTTTTTCAAAATTTTTGCAGGCCTATTTTTTGCATGTAAAATCCGTCTATTTAATCGGGTAAAAGGACCAGACCCATTTTGACAGCTCTAATATATGTATAAGACTCAAGTTGTAAAATTTAACATGTCAAGTAAGACTTGATAATAAAATATCTATTTAAAAAATTGAAATTATTACATTTTAAAAGATTACTATGTTGCCGCATGTAAAATTCACCTTAAAAACTACTCTGCATGTTGTAAATTTGCAATGCAAATTTATTTATTTTTAAGGGTTAATTAAGTTTTTAGTCCCTGTAATTTGGGAAAGTTTGGTTTTAGTTCCTCTGTGTAAGTTTTAGTCCCTGAAAAATAGCAAAATTTAGTTTTAGTCCTTGTTAACGGTGGATGGCTAACGGTGCTGACGTGGCGCTTGACGTCGCTGACGCGGCATGACATGTGGACACGCCACTTAGGCGGAGCACAGCTGTTCGGTCCAACCCATAACCGGACCCGACCCGACCCGACCCGTTTTTAAAATTAAAAAAACCCTAACTACCCCATTGATCGTTGTAGCCGCCCATTGAGAATACAATGTTCTCATCCCCACTCGTTTGTGATTCTAGGTGCCACCAATGACTACCCCGCTAGTGGAGATGGCCCTACTGATCAGTATGACCCGACGCATTGACCCTGTCACCGGGATCATCACGGAGACCCGTGTATATATGCCAACGGCCACTGCAAGCAACCCCTTTTTGGATGTGAGACCCCAGCTTGAGCCACTACTGGGCTCGAGAGCATCTGCCGACTACCCCATCGTAATCGGGGACACTGAGGATGATGACCTGATGGAGATAGACTTGGGGGAACGAGACGAAACGACCGAGACAGAAGATGAAAAAGACTCGGAGGATGACCCAGACCTCGAGTAGGGGCAGTCGTAGTAGTTGGGCAGTGGATTTTGTTTCCCTTGGTTTTTGTAATGAGTTTTGTACAGACGTATTGGGATTTCCCCATCCTTAGTAAATGTAGTTTTTATAATTGGATATGACTGTGCTGAATTCGCCAAAATGACTACTACTGTATGAGAAATGGTGTGTAACATATGTATATTGACTTCTGCTAAATCCCGGTTATTGCCTTTGTATTTTATGTGATATGGTATGGCGGGTTAACAAAGCGCGTTGTTAATCATTAAGCCCAAAAGGTTCTAACGCTTGTATATATTTTTCCAGACACGCGTGGCTCATATTTGAGATAAAGAGTATGTATGAAAAAGTTTTAACCGGTCCATATTTTCGTAAAGGAATACTTTATGACATAGAGGGACTATAATTAATCCTACTAAGAAGATAACAACCTAACCTAGGCCTGGATTATGACTTAAACATAAGCTAGCTAGTTAGGGTGTTTCATTTGTTCATGCTATAGCTATATCTATGATTATGCTTATGCTTATGCTTATGGCTATGCTTATACTCATGCTTATGTGTATGTTTACAATGTTGAATATGGTTATCGTATGTTCTTATAATGTTTAGTGCATGTTCATTCATTGATATATATGTTACTCTATAGATGAATCCATAAGTTTCATCATTTCTTTATAAGTGTGTTATAAGACTCAAAGATGTAATGTTTATCAAAGATAAGTTAAGTTCTCTTTTGAAGAAATATCCGTAAGACTTTTAGATAACACACTTATAGTTATTAAGTTATGCATAATGATGCTTTCCAACTGGAGCATTTCCTTCAGGCCATTACAGTAGCTGGTCACCTCGATGCCCTTGTGTTGATTCAGAAATTGTGCGCTAATAGTACTGGGTGTACTCAAGGAAGAAAGATGAAATTCCTTCGATCATGGTTGACATAGTCAGTGTTTGTGGTTCGGTACTAGGGATTTGAGCTCATCTTTTTCATGAGAAAATTGTGTGTCCTTGGATGGGTAAACCGGTCCCCTAAGCATACAAAAGGGTACGAAGAAAATAACAAAAGAATACGTATAACGAAGAAGAAAAAGTCATAAATATTCATGCATAGAATTCTTCATTTCCATGTTCAGTAGATTGATGTGTTGTTTATACTCTATGTTCCTAACTAACTGACAAGTGCTAGGATAAAGAAAAGATTAGGTTAATTGGTAACCGTTTGGGACTAGGTTAAGATAATTAGCTAAATAAACCTTTAATGCATGTTCACTTAGAAACAACTTGAACGGTTGGAACCCTATGCGTTGACACGTAGTTAGTGCATAGAGATCCACTGAGGAAACTTGTTTTCTCATCCCCTCTGCATATGGTTCTAGGTCTTGAAGGAATGAGTTCGAATTTTGAGGATGAAGCCCCGCGCCATCTCGAGAATTAGGCTTGAGCCCACCGCAGTTGATGGCTTAGCAGGATCTTCTATCACACTAGAACTAATGCATCATATCCAGTCTCTTCTTCCACCGATGCCTGTTGTTACCCCTCCAGCTGAGGTGAGGGAGATTTCCCAAACTTCCTAGAAACGAGCTACAAGAATGGTTGCAGAATAGAAGAATAACTATAACCGTCAGAACCCTATTATGATCCTCTCTGATGGAGAAGAAGAAGCTTTTCTTGGAGCCCCAGTTTATGATGCTTTGGTTGAGGGCAAAGTTGTTGATGGTAACGCCATTGGATGGGAATGTAGAAATTGAGTTTGAAGACACTAATTCCAGGAGGACCCAAATCAGTTCAGTAGACCTTCTCACAGGATAGGGAATGCTTAGAGCTACAAGAAGAGTTTCAACAGGCGTCTTGTGAGGACCGTTAGAGATTATCCTGAAGGATGTGGACCATGTTAGAGTGACCCTCCAAACCGCGCCTCTGGGATTTGATGTTTATTTATGATGTGATTGTTGGCTTGTTGAGTTTTCTATTTATTTTATGTCGAACTTGTTTATGTATCAAATTTTGTTATTTGACGGGCAAGTTAGTTTATACTCTTTGTCATGGTTTAGGCACGTATTATGTTTGATTTTATTTTTGACTTACTATGACTATGGATGTGTTAGACGTATGATTTTATCTAATACTATAAATGAATGTTGAGGTATATTTAATTTATGTTGTGTTAATGATCTGACGTTAGTATGATTACATTTATGCAAGTATCCTATTCCCTCGTTATTTTGAATAAAAAAAATTCTCTTTATGTATGTCTCGCGTTTTCAATTCATGGTTTTAATGAAAAGTTCAAAATTCTCCTATTTTTCTGAATAAGTATTTTACAAAACTAAGTATACAATAAAGAAAAGCTAAAACGTGACAACTAATGATTGTTAATTGTGACTCAAACATAACTAACTAATTAGAATGTTACAAAAAACAAGCAGGAAATTATGAAGAAGAAGAATAGGAGCTTGAGGNGCAATTAGCTAGGGTGTTACAGCATGCGTGCGTGCCTACATGAGGGAGAGTGGGTGAGAGAAGAGAAAAAATATGTATTTAATGTAGTGACAAATTGACAACAGAAAAATGATGTAAACCAAGTATTTTTTTTTACGCATATAAAGAGAATTGTCTAAAATAACTGACACTTTGGTGTCCAATAATTTCTTACATTTTTACCCTTTTATAAGCAATTTTTTATTTTGATTTTCCTCACAAAAAGTAACTACTCATTTTACTTTTTTTTTTATAATGTCTTTTACTCTTTCATTTATTCATGCCACTCCGAACTTTTAATTTTTTTTTTTTTTACATTTTCATATTTCATCTTGTCTTATGTGATCAATAACTCATAAAAAGTTTAGATTAGTAGCCAATTCGTGCCTATACAACTTGAAAGTAATGAAAAATAATATACTCATATTATTAAATTGTTAACTGACTCATAATTAACTTGGCACTTTATTCAACTTATATATTTCTCAGCCTACCCAGCTGATATAAATGGTACATGCACCAGAGAAAGATGTACATGGCAGCAGGTCCACATGAATGGAGCCAAATAAAATCCCCCCTGACCGATTCAGAAAGCGTTCAAGTGGACATTGCTCATTCCCTATGTCGGGGCTCGTTGGATCCTTCGTGAAATTGAAATATAATTTATTATGTAGTTTAAAATATATTTACCACAATGTTTTATAATTAAATAAAATTTTCTATTTTTCAAAGAAAAATTCAAAGAAACTCTTTAATACCACAAATTTCTCGATTATTGGCAACCAGGGGAAAAAAAGTTGGAGTGTATTGGCTCCCCAAAGGCTCAGACAGTTAAACACTCGTCCATACGCCATACCGTGTAATGGGACAATGCAATTTGCGCTGTTTTTTATTGACTTTAATTTCTTCATAACTTCCTCATACATTAAATATAGTTTATTAGTATACAGTATTTCACTTAAGTCATTATCAGTTTTAACTCTACGATGACTTTACTTGTATAAGGAATAGGAAATGCGTGAACAGAATTAAAAAAAAATTAACCTTAAGCTGTTAACAATCAGAAAGCCTAATTGTTATTCATTAATTTATATAAAAATATATGTAGAATTCATCAGCACGAACATCATTACTTAAGAAAAAAATGGGTATACACTATTTGTTGTCTTTTCGAAAAGACAGGCAGACATCCAATCCATTGCGGATTATCTCGTTGACCCATATCTAATCTGTTCCTTAATTCAGTTCTCGATTATAATTCCCATGATTTTGGCAGTCTTCCATTGCTTGTTTATTTTTAAGAAATATATTTAAATCTCAAATATATACTTTTTATAATCTGTCCTGGTTCAGGTGGTCCCTACCCTGTATCTAATTTGTTTAAAGTCGATGATCGGGGTCTCTAGATTACTTAATCTATGACTAATAATAATAAAAGAAGTTTAACAGATATGCATTTTTATCATCTAATTATGTGTGATTTATGAGTCTTTTGAGATAGTAAATATAAAATTAATAATTATTTTTAATAATATGATAATATATGATCAAATGTTTATAAAAACTTTTTTACACTGAAAATGTATAATAATTAAACCCATAATAAAAATGCATGGTTCCAAAAAAGGAACCAACAGGGACATTATCTTTGCTTTTAAAATTACGGGCATTAGGGACATTGAAACTAAGGGATCTACATATAAAGAGTTAGTAGCTTACACCAAATCCAAAACTTACTAAAGGCAAACAGAGAAAACCAGGAAAAGGACATCCTTCCCCTCCTCTTCTCCCATGATTGCATGCCAACAAATTTAATAACCCACCACTCAATTAACACACAGCTCTCTCTCCTTTTGATACCACACACAGCTCTCAAAACAACGAAGGGAAAGAAGATCAATCTTTTCGTTAATTATTACTTTTTTTTTTTCAAAATAAAAGGTGATAAACAAGTCAATGACTTCATTAATCTCCTAATCCTCAATTTTCAAACCTGGAAAATCCGATTGTATATATTATTTAATATTATCTAAGTTAGAGGGTCACTGTCCAAATTGGTTATAATGATACGGATATGATTTTGTTGTGTAACATGCATCATGGAAAGCATTCATACACACTTACCCAATTTTGCAAAGGATAATATATACTAAAGAGTGAAACATGATACCCTTCTTTTTCTAAGTACACAGAACAGGGACACACAACCAAAGATGGTTGTCACATCTACTAAATAGCATCCTAGTACTATCCTACAAATGCAATATTTAACCTTAATGAAACAAACGAAGTTGAATTCACCTAAATTCTTTTATGACAAAAAAATAAAGGTAAATTACAATGATTTTTTTTTTAATGTTTATTAAAATTATACTCACTTGTTTTATATTTGCATCTTTGTCTCATGATTTTCTTTAATTTCGTAAAAGGTTATAGTCACCTCTTTTAATTACATTTTGAAAATATCTATAATTTTTACTTATTTTAAAATGATAAAAATATCTTTAAAAAGCCATAAATATTTTTAAAAAGTCATTAAAAAAATGAATGTAACATTTTATAAAGCTGAACCGTAACAAGACAAAATTATAAATATAAAAAGAAAGTGAATGTAATTTCGCAACCTCATTAGAGGCAGTGAAATTAAAAAAAATAAAATTATACACATAATAACAACATCTTCTCTCTCTCTCTCTCTCTCACATCTTATTATGATCTCACACACAAAGACAATGGCAACCTACCCACCCATTAAGGGCAATGAACCCAAGGGAAGAGGAGCGCGTGATTCACTCGCGTAAGTGGAGTGTGACCGTCGTATTATTAATAAAAAAAGGGTCTCAGAAAACTAAACCAACAAGTTAACTAGTGGTTAACCATGGTTAGAACTTGGAAGAAATAGAAAGGCCCATGATTTTCTCTCACTCTCTCTCTCTATATCCCTTCCTTCATGTCCCATTAAAGACACTGTCACAACTGTTAGTGCTTTCTGCATTGTTTCCCAGAAAACTCTGCAACCCTTTCGCCGCCTTCTGCGTCCATTTTGGGCCCCTTTTTCCCCCTTTTCTTCTGAAACTTTGGGCCTTTTATTTTTTCCTCTTTCTTCGAGCTGAGAAAACACACGCACTCTCGCAGGCGTGGATAGATTGCTTCTTTTGATTAAACTTCGTGTGGCGTGTGCGAACTGGGGAATCATAACTCCCACTCAAATAGTTGTAGTGTTGTTGCATTTGGATCAGGAAAAGGAAGAAGAAAATTGAGACTCACGAGGAGCTCAGGTTTTTCAGGAAAAGTTCTTTTTTTTTTGTTTGTTTTGGATGCCAAGCTGAGGAGATTATTGGAGTTACGTGGGTTTCCCTCAATCTCAGCCGAGAATCAGTGTCTCTACTCAACTGGGTTGCGAGTGTGTTGAATGCTGAATAGAGGGGGGAAAAAAAGAATTATAAAAATAACATCGACTATTTAAGGACCCCCCTTACTTTACTTGGCAAGGTTAGTGTATGATATTATATTTATATGTGTGTGTGTATATATATATATTTATTACTTAGATACTTTGATATAGGGCATTAAAGAATTTTGTTTGACTGATGATGCTTTTGGATTAATTTAATTTTTGTATTATACTTTGTTCCTCCCCTGATTAAGACTTGGGTTGTTATTATTAGCAATAAAATTATTGCTGTAATGAGAGCTTCCTTCTTTCTTTCCCTATTAAATCTATAGTGTGCCAGGTTCCTTCAATGGCTTCAATCCTCATTTTGGATTCCAAAAGGTTCCCTTCCTAGTTGATGTAGTATTGGAGTGTGTTCTAAGTGCCTGGGTTTGGGTGCTGAGGTTACTTTGATCCATTGATTCATCATGCCTCTGTATGAGTTATATCGGCTTGCTAGAGAGAATCTTGACAAAGAGACTAACGGCGCGCGAGGCGATCGATCTTCGTCGTAAGTTAATTAGCACCATCGGCGCTTGTAATTGTATGACCATTTTGGAAATTTATTTGAGATGTGTGTGTGTGGATAATGAATTGCATTTATGGGTTTGTTTTGTTTCTTTCTTAAGTTCTAACCCTTAGTGCCCCCTCTTGGATTTGAGGTTTGGATGCAGGCCTGAGAATGATTTTCTTGAGCTGGTTTGGGAAAACGGTCAGATTTCAACCCAGGGTCAGTCGAGTAGGGTTGGAAGGAGTCCGCCTTGCCGGAGCTTGCCGTCGCACTGCTTGCCGTCTCACAGTCCCAAGGGTAGAGACAGGGAATCAGGGTATGTTGCCCATACAAGGACGGGGAAATTTGGGGATTTAGATGGTGGATTGAATGAGATTGCGATGTCAGTGCCATCGGCCGAAGTGGATTTGGGACAAGATGAGGACGCTTTACCTTGGCTGGATTATGCAATGGATGGCTCTTTGCATCATGAATATGGTTCTGAATTCTTACATGAACTATCTGGGGTCACGGAACACAACCTCCACTCGTTGAGTGGTTTTGCTCTTGTGGATAAAAGAAGTAACGATAATAAACAGGTGTTTAGGGACTCTCATACGAATTCTGCGGAAGAAAGCGATTTTTCCAGGGGCTCTTTAGCTGGAGAAGCTGAGGCTGATAGGCCTAAAGCTAACACCGGCCAATTATACCCTCCATCGTCGCATCAAAGTCAAACATCATCTGTATCGGTTAGATCAAGAGTATCAGATATTACTGAAAATAATACTGGTAATGCAATGCTGCATGCACCAATTACTGAGATCCCTTCTTCTTCAAGTGATTTTTCTAGCTTGAAGTTACAGAAGCAAGAACCAATTATGCCTAGTAATGGTTCAACCATAATGAATTTCTCCCATTTTGCAAGGCCTGCTGCTGTTATAAGAGCTAATCTTCAGAACATAGGGCTGAAGTCTGGTTTGTCTTCAGCAAGATCAGAAAGTACAGGAAATATGAATAAAGGTGCTGTTGCAACTAGCAGTAACCCTCCTGAATCAACGCTTGGTGGTGGTGAATGTCTTAAGGAACCAGCATTGTACTGCCAGAAGGTTGTGAAACAACCGAAGGATGACTTGAAATCGTCAAAGCCAAAATCTCTTGAACAGAACGCTGTAGCTTGTAAACAGTCTGACCCTGCTTGCAAAGAGAGAGCCGTTAAGGTTGATCGAACTTCCAATCAAATTCTTGGTGAAAGTGAAGCTAAAGGACCGATGGCTTCTGAAAAAAGTATGGAGCCGGCAGTAGCCTCTTCCTCTGTTTGCTCTGGCAATGGTGTAGACAGAGGTTCAGATGAACCGAAACAAAATTTGAAGCGGAAAAGTCAAGACACTGAGGACTCTGAATGCCATAGCGAAGTAAGTCAAAGTCTAAATTTATACCATGTTGTCCGTGATTGACTAGGTTATTACTTTTTTTGTAGTTTCCCTATATAAACAAAGAAAACATTTTGCTTGAAGGACGTTGAGGATGAATCAGTGGGCGTTAAAAAGGTGGCTGCTGGAAGAGGAGGTACAGGTTCCAAGAGAAGCCGTGCAGCTGAAGTGCATAATCTGTCTGAAAGGGTGAGCAAGGCCATATGCTATTTGTGTGTCAATTATAGAACATGTTTTCCCTCTTGAGCTTGTGTTGTTTTCAATTTATATGATTATTGTAAGTGGTAATCTTCTGGAATCATGCAAACAGAGGCGAAGAGACAGGATCAATGAGAAAATGCGTGCATTACAAGAACTCATACCAAATTGCAATAAGGTTGGGTCTTTCTGTATCCACACTTGTTAACTACAACTGAGAAACTTTATAAGATTATGAAATGTTGACTATCATCAAGGATATAAACATAACTCATGATAGTTATTTTGTTTGCTCTTGTGGAATGGGGGAGATTTTATCAAATTGTTCTTAGTTACAAACAATAGATGTGAAAACTGAAAGCTTTTGTTTGCTGGGTTTCAATCGTTAACTTGTATATGAAACATGACGTTTCATCGAGTATATTCATAACTAAAATATCAACATTCAACATTAACTAGTAATACTTTATATATGTATGCATACTTTATTCCTCATTTATTTTGGTTTTTCTCACTTCATAACTTTAAGGTGGATAAAGCTTCAATGCTGGATGAGGCCATTGAGTATCTTAAAACACTGCAGCTCCAAGTTCAAGTAATCATCCTCTCCTTCTCTTGCATTCATCTTGCTTTTTATATGTGTGTGTGTGTGTTTGTGTGTGTGCGTGCATGCACGCATGCATGAATACATCTAGTGTGAGATTGCCTCCTAATTCCCATGTTTTTATGCAGATTATGTCAATGGGAGCTGGGTTATATATGCCTCCAATGATGTTACCTCCGGGAATGCAGTCAATCCCTGCACCACACATGGCTCCTTTCTCACCCATGGGCATTGGCATGCAAATGGGGCTGGCTATGGGTTATGGGATGGGTATGCCTGACATGAATGGTGCATCTTGTAGATTCCCAATGATTCAGGTGCCCCAAATGCAAGGGACTCATCTACCCACTGCATTACATGGGATGGCCAGACCAAATCCTCAAGGGTGGATTCCAGGTCAGGGATTTCCCATGCCACTGCCACATGCTCCTGTATTTCCATTTTCAGGTGGGCCTCTTATGAACTCGTCAGCTCTGGGTCTAAATGCCGGTGGAACAACAGGACTTGTTCAAACTGCGGATCCGGCTTCAACATCTGGCTTAAAGGATCTTGTACCGAATGTGGATCCACAAGTTAAGCAAAGTACTGGTGGCTGTGAGTCAACAAGTCAGATATCTACCCAGGTCTGTTTACTAACTGATTTATTGATTTTTTATATAAAATATCTCGAGGTATAGGTTCGGCACAAACAGTTTAGTTAGGTGATTTATTTCGAAAATCATGGAAGGACATACTCAGTCAAGGTATACACACATACATATGGGCACGCCTAAACATGCAAGCACCTATCTATATATATAATTAATTGCAGATATTATCAAGAGCCATTTCTTCCCTTAGAAAAAAATCCATTCATTCTAGGACACCTGAAGTCACCATTCCCAATTTGCTGAACTACTATAATTTTTTAACCGGAAGAGGTCACCTAATTTAATGAGTGTAACAATTGATTATAGTTTGTTAGTACTAGTGCGTAGCTAAAATTCATCTCCAGGAAAGAGGAGCCCTTGGGAGCAACTTGAAATGATGTAGCCTTAGTGGGTTGACAGGGTACTTCTGATTTTAGAGACTGAAACAAATGTAGGAACCAAAAGGAAAGTCAAAATTAAAAGTGGCTATTTGGTATTTTGCATACATTTCATAGCTTCCTGGTCCCCGAGACATGTCATTTTCTGCAAGTCACACACTTGATGTTTTTGTTCTCTCTTTTCTTTTCTTTTTTCTTTCTTTTTCTTCTGTTCTGCCAGTGTGAAGCAGCACCTATTGGATTTGAACAGTCAGCTTTGGTGCATAATAGTGGTCGCACCTCTGAGGTCAATGATAGTGCAGCTTGTTAATCCTGGCAAAGAAGATAACCTTGTGACTGGTAATTCTTGTAAATAAGGATCACTAAATGCCTGCACCTACGCTAAGCCTTAACCTTACTCTTAATGGAATGACTTACTGTTCAGTTGTACCTGCAGGTTATGATTGAATTCCATCACGTTTTTGGAAATGAGTACAGAATCTCTAGTTTCCCATATTTGCAAGTTCAATCTAGGCTACCAGACGGTGTTTCACAATAGCCGTTGGAAAACTGCACAGATTTTGATATCTTGGGAGACGGCACTCATTTGTACATCCACTTAGCGGCCTGATCGATCTATCAAATGGGCGCAAAATTTTTATATACATTATAAATATGCACTCAAATGTTTTTGATTCAGATCTTTCATAGTGATTCTTTTGGATTAATGAAATAATAGTATTCTTCCTTGGCAATCTCTTCTCCCTCCCCCTTCTTCCTCCTAGCGCTCCAAACAAAAGTGGTGCCACTGCCACATAAAGTGATTAATTTATGATTGATTAGGTAAGTGCTTATTATTAAGAATGGTAAAATCGTATTCTTATCCTTGAGTTTAATATTTTAAAAACCCCATAAATAGATTCCTTCGATGGCAGAGGTTGTGTAAGACTTGTATCTCCCATTGATTAGTTTGTTTGTTACCAGAGTAGAAGTTAGTTAAGTTTCTGGAAGAGTTAACTTACCTGCAGTTAGTACAATTATTGGTAGTTACTCTTTTGCATGTGATTTAGTTTAAACTTTTATGCATATAGCCTCATGAAGGTTGATTAAACACTTGTGATAGAAGAGAGGAAGGATTTGTAGAAATCTCAAGATTGGGGACTAATCTTAGCTCAAGCCTCCAATGGGGTTTGCTCCAATGGTATTTTTGAAATTTTAGGTCTGAGCGTCACATTTTGGGGATATGGTCCAAATGTCCAGCTTACTAAACTATTATTAACACTAAAGTATGATTAATGACCACATGTATCTAGTGTAACGAACGATGACCACTTAATGATAGAGACTCGTTGCAAAATATTTTTGAGATTATAAAGATCCGACTTGCTATACTTCCACGTCCCTGTTATTCATTTTGTTATGGTCTTCATTAGCCATAGAAACATCAGTTATCAGTTATATTACTAATACTTGGATAGTGTGAGTGAATTGCTTGAGAAAAAAGTATTCTCAATACTGATATATGATTACAAAATGTACAGAGAAAATCTCATAATTTTAGAATGAAGTCTCTTATATCTGGTAACTATCTATTCTACTCTTAATACACTAGATACCAAATAGAACTGTATAAAAAAAAATACACAAATAAACTAGTAATAGTCCTTACCAAAATAGTAATAGCAAAGCAGAATCTGGTTGTGATTGGCGAAGCCTCACATAGCTAGTAGCATACAAAGCGGATAGAGAAGCTACAAGCCAGTTTACACGGAGAAGTTACAATTGCTTCCATCGTTTTTTAAAGAACAATTTTACTCTTTTGCACTTACTATTCAAACTATTTATCAAATTATCTTCGTTTCCAAATTATTTCGGACACTATTTATCGTGCGGGGGAGAATCCATCGATTTAGACTTTGAAGAGCTCAACTGAGCTAGACTCATGCGCGTGAGCCCAACTCCCTTCTCAACTCTTTTTACCAAAACAACAACTACTAAAGGTATATAAACACTTAAAAGGTTTGTGATCTAACCAATATGGGACTAGAGCTTAAAAGGTAAATAGTTTGAACAGTAAGGACAAAAGAGTAAAATTGTTTTTTTTTAGCAAGCGCCAATAACACAAGGCACATATCCAAATGAATAAAGCAGAAGAGTAACAATCAAACTCAGATTTTACAATACTGCCTAAAGCATAGAGCCTAGAACATCTTGTATATACACTGCACTCTGCACACCTCTTTTGCGTTCAAACAAACTATCAAGAGAGAAAAATAATAAAAACTTAACACAACAAACCAACAAATATGCTATATAACAATACCACGAAATGTGTAAAATATGCAAACTCATGATGATGATGAGGTCGGTCCGTCCCATCATTTGACTTGAATATCGCCCTTGGCATCCGAGGAGTGGTTCTTGGAGGATGGAGATTTCCCAATAATGGCTTTCTTTGCTTTCACCAGTGACTGCTTCACCTTCGATATGATGTTATTTGATTGCTTTTGGGCTGGCTTGGCCGCGGGAGCTTCTCTTGGAAGGTCCCTGTTGGCCGCTTTCGTTGCGTCGCTTTCCCCGGCGCCCTCCGCTTGTTCTTTCTCCGAGCCATCCGGTTCCGCTTTAGCGGTTTCCCCTTCTTGCTCTTCGAACTTAGACGCCAGCGTTTCCCTCGCTGCTGCGGAGATTTCATCAACCGCGGCCGCGCTCTCTGCCTTCACATCGCCCGCTTCAGTTTCTGCCTTTGCCTTGTTTGTCTCATTTGCAGCAGCTTCGACCTTTTCCTCCACACCGGCGGGAGCAGAATGCTCTCTTTCCACAGCGTCCTCTTCCTTGATAGGATCCTTGACAGCGTTGTCCGAATCTCCCTCAAACTTGGCACTATCGACTTCCCCAGATTCTTCTAACTGTTCTCTTGGCTTTTCGTCCACTTCAGTGGACACAGGTTCCGGCTCCTCTGCCTTCTCAGGCACAGCTTCTGACTCCGGGTTTAAACGAGCGTGAGCCTCAACCGCATCGCCGCCTGGTTTCTCTTCATTTTCAGCTACGGTTTCAGGGATAACCGTCTCAGGCTTCTCTTCTTCCACTCCTGTGGGCGCTGCTCCGAAGCTGTTGGGCTCTTTCGATGCCTCTACCGCAGTATCCGGTTCTCTTGTTTTCTCCTCCGTGGCATCAACGGTTTCAGCTGCATCTGGCTGCTGCTCTTCCTTTGGTTCGGATGGCTGCTTTTCTGGTTCCTTCGGGATCTCCTCAGCTCCAGCAACCACCTCTGATTCCTTCGGTTTCTCCTCGGCTTCAGTGATCACAGGCTCTGCTCTCTCTGCTTCGTCGCTGATTTTATCCTTCGAAGCCTCTCCCGAGAGTTCTCTTGTCTCTTCCTCTATGAAATCGCTTGGCTTCTCATTGACTTCGGCCGAGGACTCGGCAGTTGTGACTTGTGGTTTTTCTTTGATTTCATTTTCTGGTTCTTCTGATCTTACCTGCACTTGTTCAGGATTCTCTTCCTTTCCAGCGCTTGGTTCCAAGATCTCAGCCTCTCTCGCAGCCTCAGCTTCGGATCCCGTCGGAGGATTGGCCTCAGCCGTGTCGCTTGGTTTTTCATCGGTTTCAGCTGATGGCGGCTGTGGTGTTTCCTCTGGCTGTGAGTCAGGAATCAGTTCCTTCGGATTTTCCTCGACTTCAGTAACCGCTTGTGGTTCCTTTGGGGCCTCCTCAGCTTCAGTAATCACTTCCGGTCCCTTCGGATTTTCCTCAGCTTCCGTAATCACAGGTTCTGCTTTCTCTGCTTCATTGTTGGTGTCATCTTTCAACGCCTCTTCCGAGAGTTCTCTTATTTTCGCCTCTATGAAATCGCTCGGCTTCTGGTTGACTTCAGCTGAGGACTCGGGAATTGTAACCGCGCTTGGTTGCTCAGCCTCTTGTGGTTTCTCTAGGGATTCATTTTCCGGTTCTTCTGTTTTTACCTGAACTTGTGCAGGCTCAGGCTCCGAAATCTCGGTCTCTTTCACTACCTCTGCTTCAGGTTCTTTCAGAGGAGTAGCATCGACCGCGTCGCTTGGTTGTTCAATGGTTTCAGCTGATGCTTCTGGAGTAGACTCCTTTTCTGGCTGCTGCGGTGTTTCCTCCGCAGGGGATTCCGTGGGAGGCGATTCTTCGGGCTGAAATTCGGCTGCATCGCTTGCTGGTTCCGTGACAGTAACGCTGGTATTCTGTGAATCAGGAATCAACTCCTTCTCTTCCTTCGAATTGTCCGCAACGTTTGCCTCCAGTGCTACAGAATCGTTAGGCTCCGCCTTGTTGTCATCTCCTCCGGCTTCTCCTCCTGTCTTCGCGGAAGGGGCTGATGGAGCTTGCGCATCCTCAAACTCGTTATGTTTCACGTTGTCTTCTGCTGGAGCCTCAAGTGCTGGAGAGTCATTGGACTCTTCACCCTCAACCTCAGCCTCCTCCTCATCTCCTTCGGTTTCTCCTTTTGCCTTGGATGAAGGGATGGCTTGATCTTGCGCATCCTCGGGCTTGGCATGTTTCACCTCATCTTCGTTGGCTAACGAAGCGACCATTTGCGCGATAGCTTCGTCCTTTTCCTTCTTCACAAATTGCTGTGTAACACAGATGGAAAACACTGATGATCAAAACCAAGAATGTTCACTGAAGATACATACACGCTTGAACGTTTTATGCACATGGGGCATGCTAAACCGCAGAAATTTTGTCGTCATCTCAAGTCCGCTTCCTTAAAACTATAAATTTCAAATGGAAGTTGGTATGAATGCATGTGTTGAAAGCTTATGGTAGCAACCATCATAGTTGCAATATAGGCGAAAATCTTACTAAATCTTTTGCACTGCCCTTTAGTGAGTGTTTTCCTTATCTGTGCAAAACCTTTGCATTACTGCATAGTTTCTATCTTGCCTATCACACTTCTAGAGTTCTCTCCCCGTTGCAAATAAATATCGCCATCTTCATTGTGCACGACATTTACAGATCATATTTTTTTTTTTTTTTTGTAGTTATAAATATGAACATAATACATACGCGGCCCCTGCACGCGGTAGCTGATAGTATTGTTTTTTTCTTTTTTCTTTTTAATTGACAAAATTGTTACGTTATACTTTCACCACCTTATAAGGGAATCTATCAAAATTGTTACGTTATACTACTATTGTATCTCTCTTGATCATGAAGGATATTGATCATAGTAAATTTTTTTTCTTTTTAATTTTTCGGATCATCAAAGTTGTATGTCTAACTGAGTCTTATACAGAAAAGAAAAAGTAAAAAAAAATAAAACCATCAGGAAAGTTTGTGCATAGACAAAGCATGATTGCCAAAAGAAACGTACAAAAACTATATGTAAGCTCAATCAAACTGACTTCAACTTAAAACTGAGCAAAGATACCTTAAGAAGAAGTTAAAGATCACATGATCTTGAAGACTTAGAAGAAAAGGAACTAACCTCATCGGTAGGAGGAGTATGATCAGATGCAGCAGCAGCAGCAGCAGCCTCAGTAGCCATGACTTTGAAATCTGAGCCCTTCAAAAAAGTGACCCTTCAAAGCTGCTGAGAGCTTCTTCTGGTGTGGAGTGACAAATTAAAGAGAGCGAGTGAGAGGAATAATAATTTGGTTGGCAACAACTTTAGGAAGAAGAACAACTAGTTTTTCCAATAGAGAAACAAAAAAAGGCATAAACAGAGATGTTTGACAGACTGTATCACATGAGGGGGGTAGTAGTGGTCTCAATGATTTAGGAGGATTAGGATTAATGTGCCACTAAAGTTTTCCACATTAAAAACAAAAAAAAAAATAAAAGATAAAAAAAAAAAAAGCATAAAATGGAAAAGTTGATACATAATAGCTGTGAGCTGTGGCAAAGGGACAAGCTTTATTAGAGGGGGGGGATTGGGGACCAGATCAGCAGCCAGGAAAAAAAATCCTCCCTATATATATTTAACGGTCGAAAATATATGGGACCTCGTGTCAAACCTAATACTCTTGGTGTGTGGTTTATAAGATTCCAATACATCGTTAATCTTCTAATTCTAATTACATGTCATATCTAAATTATGAAATGGGTTAATGTTGACTTCAATGCATAAATGTTCAAAATCGAGTCACTTCTAGATAAGAAATTGAAAAATAATATTTGTACACCAAAAAGTGAAGGGACATCATGCACCTTGTTAGAGAGAAAGAAAAAGTAAAAAGAAAAAGTAGTAATGAGTCTCACGTATTTTGTGAATATGTTGGGGTGTTTGAAATGATAGAGTATACAAATAACACATATCAAAGAAATTAACTATTTAGTCTATAAAGCTGTAAAACGTGAGTCATTTAGTCTCTCACATATTATTATTGTTGTGTCTTTATGTTTGCACTTATTTGTCCCATTAAATAAAGTTATTACAACAATCACAGTTGCAATGAGAATGTGAGGTACTTAAAGTTGCAAATGAGACTATGACAAAAATGGAGATTTTTAGTTCTAAAGCTCACTGCATCCACATTTTCAGCCCATCGCCTCATTTTAAGTTATAATTACTATCAAAGATTCATTTAATATGACATAAGAGCGAATATATGATAACAAAGTAGTAAAAAAAAATGTGGTGGAAAAACTAAAGTAACATACATTTTGCAACTTTAGAAATTAAAAAGTTAATTTTTTACAATTTAAAAATCAAAATCTAACTCACGCATGCAACTTTAAAACTAAGGGAACATTAACTCTTATTAAACTGATATACTGATTCTTAAATCAAACCAACTTGTTTCTTTTTATTTATTAAAGCTTCATTATTGTCAGTTTTGCTGAACTAATTTCGTATTTATAATTTCATATCCATTATTAGTTGTTTGCAACTAATAAGTCCAAAATTTATCATAATTAACTGGCAAGAAACTATTCTTACGCATTATTCAATATTTTGGTTGGCTCGCACCATTTAACTTTTACATCATACGTTTACATCAAAATATTTTACAATAATGAACTTTTGAACAAGACCCATGCCTCACTAGCATGACTCTTGGTTGCACCAAAATTGAGCTAGTAATACAATTTTTTTTTATCTGTACTAATTTTAGTGTAAAATACCATGTCAACACATATTTATCAACTATTAGATAAAATTTTCTTAAAACGTAAATCTCATCAAAGTCTTATTTAATAATAAATGAATGTATATTAGTGCAATAATAAATACCAACAACACAACTCATAAAATTTGAGCTGATGGACACGAACATGATACAAAACTTGATATGAATTAAATTTTAATACATTGCAGGTATAAAAAAAATTATTCTATCATCTAATTAATCTAATGACAAGTCATTAATAATTTATGACTGACAGCAAGTATACAACTTTTTTTCACTAATAAAGTATCGAAATTAAATTCATTTAATAAACAGTTGTCTTCGTTAAACCCATTATTATAATTTGGAATTTAATAAAATGCTGAGGAGACTACTTTAGCGGCTGTCTGGTATGATCTTGTGTGCTATATATCTGCATACCAATCATCTATACAACTTTTTTTCACTAATAAAGTATCGAAATTAAATTCATTTAATAAACAGTTGTCTTCGTTAAACCCATTATTATAATTTGGAACTTAGTAAAATGCTGAAGAGACTACTTTAGCGGCTTTCTGGTATGATCTTTTGTGCTATATCTTGTGTGCTATATATCTGCACACCAATCATCAAGGTTTGAAGAAAATGAGCGTAATTCACACAAATTATAGTAAGTAGGTAAGTCATAAGTGCACTCCTTAGCCCATTGAAGTGCTTTGTGGGTAAGTACACTGCTTAGCTATTTCTGTGATACTATTCAAACATGTAGATTTTCTTCGTTCAACAAAATTAGATTAAGACGCGCCACTTTTACGAAAACGATGCTGCCTCATGCCACTTGTAAACATTATTGGTGTTCGAGTATTAAACACAGTTGGTGCTCCTTTATATTTTTATTTTATTTTACTTTATTTTTGCAAATTAAGTAGAAATTGTGATGAATTTTCTAGGAGAGGTGTTGCGTTGCTTTCTGAGAGGCATTATTTACTATGTACTAGTTGTTATTTTCAATAAATCCAGATTGAGCAATATATATATATATAGAAGAAATTGATGATTAAGAAGAAAACAAACAGGAAAAACCAAATAGGATAAGAAGGCAGTGCTTATGCTAAATGCCTCCGATAATAATGCCCTTTATTTTATTTTTTTTTGGGATCAGATAATATATAGTTACAAAAACTCTATTTTCACACCTATTGCTGTTTAAACGGCACCACCCACATAGTTAAGCCATACCTTTTTATTTATTTCTCTTTCGAATCAACAATGTTTTATGACCATCTTCTTTTAGTAGCTGCCAGCTCTCTTTTTAAAGACTCGAGTGCACAACAATGCAGATTCGGTGAAAAACCATGACGCCTCAGTTGCATAAAGAAAAAAGAAAAAGATGCTAGAAAGCCAACCTTTATTTGTTGGGCTGGTCCACCTTCACATGTCCCTACACTTTTGAAAATTCCATTTAGCCCACTGTCTGCCAAGGGCTTAATTATTTAAGTCCGCTTTTATAAAAATTAGAGATAGTGTTGTTTCTTATGGTTGCTGTTAGGCCCAACCCAATGAAGTTCCACTTATGCTGCTACTCAAATGGCCTTGAAATATCTATCAGGTTTGGATGGAAGGTCATAATAACTTGAAAATCTATATGAAACTAACTTGAACGCCACAGGAAGAAAAATGACCCATCTAAACCAAAAATGAGAACTGAAATGAAAACCAAAAAAGTGCGTGCAAAACGGGGACCACTGCGATCCTCACCACTGCAAGCTTTGCCTATCCTCCTACTTTGGAGGAAAAAAGGCAAACAAAGAGGAGACGGCGCCGTGGTGGTGGTTCATCCCCTCCATCTCCATTGCAGGCAGCCCCTTCATTCTTTTTAGTAGTTAGTTTATTTATTTTTTATTTATTAATAAGTAAAATACAAGCCATTTTCTTAAGAGATGCTTAAATTAGATCTCATCCTCTCTATTTTAAAAGCTCATCCTCCCTTCTGCTAATAAATGAAGGCAAATTACATTTTAATCCTCATTCACATTTTGATTAATATACCATTCATAAATAGTTTTATATATATATATATATATATATATATATATATTATTTTTTAAAAAAATAAAAAATTATTATTACATGATTACAATAATTATATAAAATTATTCTAATAAAAGAATAAATTATTAATTAAGTATTAACAATTTATTATAATTTTAAAATAAAAAATTAATTATTTTTTACTAAATAATTTTAAAAATAATGAAGTGTATAAAAATACACATTAATATTTTTTAAATCAATGGTTAAGAGAAATACTTAATATTTTCTTTTAAAATTATTATAATATTTTTTTTTGAATAAACATTTTTATATTAGTATTACTCATATTATTTTATTTTGTCAGATATGTTTTCATGTGTAAAATTATTTGTAAGTGTATTTTGGTCAAAAATATGAAAAATAATCAAATTGTAACTTATTTTTATTCTTAAGGAGAGGGTAGCATATGTTTTCAAAATAGAGAGCAGGAAAGTATAATTTGGACAGAGGGGGATTATATTATTTTACTCTTTTTTTTTTCTTTTTAAATTTCCTTTTTATCACCTCACCCATTGTAGGACATTTTATTTAGGGTTAATTAAGTTTTTAGTCCCTGTAATATGAAAAAGTTTGGTTTTAGTCCCTTATGACAAGTTTTAGTCCATGTAAACTGTGAAAATTTGATTTTGGTCCTTGTGGACGATTGGTGATGGACGATGATGTAGAAATGGTCCCTGATGACGGGGTTAACTGACACGTCATCACCAACCGTCCACATGGACCAAAATCAAATTTTCACATTTTACAAGGACTAAAATTTGTCATGAGGGACTAAAGCCAAACTTTTTTATATTATAGGGACTAAAAACTTAATTAACCCTTTTATTTAATATCTTGGCAGTGGTTGTGTTACATCTGATAAAGTCAAGTGTGCGGTACACCTGATAAACTAAAAGCAAGAATTTAATGGACTATCTACACACTTAAATCATAGTAGTGCATTATAGTAACTTTCAAATGTTTTTCAATCTTTTTCCCCGTCGTTCTTCTGTCCTTTTTCATGCCACCAACTGCCTCGCCTTTTGTCCTCGTCGCAACAACCCTAGCTCTTGTGTCCACCACACCCGATTCTTGGCCTTCAATAACAAGGCCCTTATCCTAATTGTACTTATCATCATCCCTAAGGATCTCCTTTCCCCACCTCTTCCTAGATCCAAATTCATCAAGCGTAGGCAATACATTCCTTAGGATCACCCCTCATCACTTACAATAAAAATTTCTCTAATGGGTTAAATCATATTATCACCTAGTCAAGTTAGGAGCTATGTATGTGGTATGGGTATGCCGTTGGTACGTATCCATTTTTGTTTGAATTGGGTGTGGCTAAGTGCAGCTCTTGAAACTACATTGTTTTGTGTTTCTTTTTCTTTTTTTTTGTTTAATAGTTAAATATGTTTTTAGTCTTTAAAAAGTTACAAATTTTTTATTTTATCCCTAAAAAATTTTTTGTTAGAAAATNTTTTTTTGTTTAATGGTTAAATATGTTTTTAGTCTTTAAAAAGTTACAAATTTTTTATTTTACCCCTAAAAAATCTTTTGTTAGAAAATGATTCCTGACAAATGTTTTTGGTAGGATTTAGTATCTTAAGTAATTTCTGGAAAAAAAAAATACTGCTTGACGTAGTCTATAACACCTTAATTCCCATAGTTATTCTTAAGTAACATTACGGCTTAATTAGTTGTTACGTTCTGGCTTAACTTTTGATTTTAGTGGCCTTGTTAAAAATAGTTTATTTGAGAAATAGTGGGTAGATTAGAAACATTAAAACATTTTCGAAAACATGACCGTATGTTTGCGGAATAGAATCCAAGAGGTTAACAATAACAAGACGAGAGATATAGCATGATGACATCAGATTCAAACAAATAGTTCAAGAATGTCAAGTAGGCACCCACATTTATGCCATTAAACAATACAAACTAAATACCCATAAGGAATGGACTGAGAATAGGATAAACATAAAATTATCAAAATCTTCATAGTCCTGCTCCTTTACTGCAGCTGATGTCTTCTAGCTCTAGTCGCCATATGATCACGACACAGATAAATAAAATGGGAGTGAAAAACACAAGTTTTCTAGTGGGTTCAAAATTCAATTCTTCTAAGTGTCATCATTCTGCGTCCAACAATTATAGTATTTTACTAAAAGTGAAAGCAGGCAAGGTTCAATTATTATCTTGATAACCTTAGTAATGGCCCATTTGTCTAGTCTTGTATTAATATGGCATAGTCTAATCATCATTAGAAACATATAAAGTATCATAAGGAAAATAAAGACATAACATGAATATCATAAAAGTTTGACATATACAATATCCCTTTGTTTACTTACAACTTGCCTTGTTTACTTACAACGTGCCGTCTGGCTTTTCTATTTCTTTGCATGGCCTACCACAAGCTATTCTCTCATTCGAGCAAAAAGATGATGAAATTTTCACCAAATGTTGGATGAGGATCCAATACTTGTAAGTTAAGTGTCACGATCGTGAAATTCCTCCATACATGCTATGAGCTCATGTCTTCTACAATGCTTTGAATCAAGAATCTCAAGAACATGTGGACTTGGCGGCCGAGGGTTCATTGAAGATGCTAAAGACCTCCACCCAAAGTTTGCAATTTTTTGAATTAATAGCCAAGAACAACTACAAGCCCAAGAGGAATACTCCAAAGAAGTAAGGGGTATTTGAAGTTGATGCTAGCAATGCTATCTTGGCCAAGATTGAGGCACTTATGGTTCAAAATGCTCAAGTGCAACAACAATCGATGACTGCTCAAGCGGGCTCTTCTAGTGCACCTATTGTTGATTACGATTTGGTCATGGGAACCATCCCAATGGCCAAAGCCCTAGGGTGCTCTTTACGGAGGAACAAGCTTTCCACATGGGAAATGCTCCAAGGTTCGGCCAACCTCACCCTAACACATAATTCGGGGTGGAGTTTCTCATGGATATACAACAACCAAGGGTCAAGACCACTACAAGCTTACCAACACCCACCACCACCATAAGCCAATCCTCCTTTTTGAGTCTTGTGGCTTTGTAAGGGATGTACATAGTGTCAGCCGCACAAAAATAGTTTCTATTTTTTTTTCTTTATTTTGTTTTGCCTTTGTGGTTTTATTCTACTTTGCTTAGGGACAACCAAGGTCTTCAAGATGAGGGTTATTGATAACTCTCCAATGAGAGTTATGTGGAACTAGGTTTCCCTAGTTGTTCTAATTGTTTTATATAATATGTTTTGATAATGACAAATACAATATGTTCTAAATATGTATGCTTATATTGTAGAACTAGGTTTCCCTAGTTGTTGTATTTAATACAATATATCTTGATGATGACAAATAGAACATAATAAACACATAATGACAATCAGAATGCAAAAGGATATTATATGCCAAGTAAGATTACATTTGATCTTGTATGATTGAACTTGATGGTATCATACAGCTTACACATCATACAATGATATATAAGGAACATCATTTTGAGAGCATATCCAATAACTTTCTATATGTGCCTTGATGGATTAACTATTGGATATATTTGTGTCTAAATGTATATATGCATGAATATCAAGTGCTAAAGTATTAGAATGGATGCATGTTAGGCAAAGAATATTATTTGATTAATATAATGTTTTGATCCTTGCCTAATTGTATATGAATGATGCATTGATTGATCTATAGATGCATATTAAGATATTGGAACACATTGGACTAACTATATTTTCAAGTGAATAGTCTTATGTATAGGAAAGTCCAAGGCATCAAGAACAAGATGGAACAAGAAGAAAAATATTCATATGATGCCCAAAGTCAAAAAGTGGATCATAAAATATTTATCCCATGAAGAAAATGGTAATGTCGAAGATAGGATTCGTGAAGAATATCAAGTCCAAGCAAGTTGTCAAAAGTTGCCGGTGACGACTCCTCCATGCAGTCTCTGATGTTGCCTATCGCTGCCTCTGTGCAGTCTCCGATGTTGTCTATCACTGCCTCTGTGCAGTCCCTGATGTTTTCGTACAAGTCCTTGGCACCGCTCTTGTTTTCCCTTAACAACTTTCACTGTGACAAGCTGAAAGCTTATGGAGCTTTAGTTTGAGGGAGGATGTTAAGAATAATAGAATATATTATATTTGATTTGATTTGATATTGTAAGATCTTATAATTGATTGTGATTTATTTTTTACCGTTGAGTTTTGGTCGTTAGGTTTTCAGCCTATATATAGGCTCACCCTTTATTATAAATTAGTATTCGAGATATACAATCATATTTTCCGCTAACAATCACTATAACAAAAAGGACTCGGAGAGGACGTGAGACCAACGGAGGTGTGAGGGACAACGATAAAGAGGCTAAAAACAAATATTTGAGGGGTAATGGAAGGAGGTTGGGATTTGGAGACGGTGACGACGATGGCTAATGGACCTTAATGGTTAGATGAGCATGGGGAGACCAAATAGGGGGCTGGTGGCGATGTTGTAGAGGGTAGTCAACTCGACTCGCTGACGTACGCCCGTCTTTAATTATCTTTAAAGATCTTTTTATTAAGGTCAAGTTCCTTGAGTTTGAGATCCTATTTTTTGTGAACAAGGATGGGTGAGTGGTTAAATTTCTCTTGTATTGACATTCTTGTTTTGATACCGTCATTAGGGTAGAGTAAAATTTATTTCTTACGAGGACCAACTCTCCATAGATTATCTGGATGTGGAGGTTGATTATTAGAAGTATGGCGGTCAAAATGAGTCCGTTTCGCGAGCCCGACCCGTTTACTCGGTTAAATGGACGGATTTTACATGCAAAAAATAGGCCCGTGAAAATTTGAAACAGAATGGCCCGGCTCGTTTAAGCCAGCGGGCTAAATGGGCCCGCCCAACGGGCTCATGGGATTTAATTTTTTTATTTTTAAAATTTTTTTAAAATTTTTTTTAACCAAAAACCAAGTTGTTATTTTTAAAAATTAAGTTAATAAAACTATATGATAATTGATACCTCACGTTCACATTGAAGTCCAAATTGAAATTTAAGATATCTTGAAGGCCAAATCGCGCGGGTTTAGACTCTAGGTGTTAATTAAATACATTCTCTTGTTATCTCTTTTTTTTTTTTTTCTATGAAAGCTTTCCAAATAACTTCTTAATTGAAAAATGCTGTTATTTGTATACCTATCCAAAATTAAAGATTTCGTAACCACAATAAAGAGATATAGACGAAAAAATCACAAAACCTTATTTTTTTTTCTCTATTTATTACCATCGAAAATGGATCCTCAAATTTTACATAAACTATTTCTTTCTGATTAATTAATAGATAGACGATAAAAAATAGTTAAAAGTGACCGCACATACTTATTCACAACTTTGTATTTAAATAATAAAAAATAGACCAAAATTTTAATTTTTTTTTTTAAAATAAACGGGCTGGCAGACTAACCTGTTTAGGCCCGCAGACTGACCATAAACTAGTCAAATCCTAAAAATAGACACAATTTTGGCCCGGCCCGACCCATTTGACACCCCTAATCAGAAGCCCTTGTCTAGTTATCACCAGTTGATTCTAATAAGGTTAGGGTGATTAGGCATATTTCTGAGATGCGCCTTTTATGTATTTGTGTCTAAATGCATTACTTGTGCTGTGGCTTATTTGGGAAGTATTTTTTGGTATGATGACTTCGAAGCAAGTAACAAACACCTTAAGCTTTGTAAGTTACATTTCTTTAATACTGCACCTATAGTAGTAGTTGTTGGTTGTTAACAATAGTTTCTTTTCTTCTGAACTTTTGTTGAGTGAGCTGGTTTTTATGGTTCCACTAATAACAAAGTTGGGGCTTCTAATGGATATATTTTTTTATAGAAAAAATAGAATTTTTAATCCATTATGTTTGTTTCATTTATCAATTTGGTCCAATACATTCTTTTTGTATCAGTTTGGTCAGTTACATTTCAAATTGATATTATTATCAATTTTGTCTACCCATAAAAAAATGCTAATGAATTTCGCCAACATTGCACAAATGATACTAACCTGGATTGTGCCATGTTATCGAAGTCTATTAGCTTTAGATTAACCAAACTGACAGTGATTCGAAACATAAACCAAATAGATAAAAAAAAAATATAATAGACCAAATTGATAGAAGATAAACATAATGGACTAAAAAAGAAGAAGATTATTTTGCCTTTTTAATATTGAACTTTTTCAACAAGTGGATTCTGAATTCTTCATCTACGTGGTGATACTTTAAACTTTGTAGGCCTTGATTCTTCACAGGTTCGTAACTTTGAAATATTCTAGAAATGTCTCTAGAACTATTTTATAGTGAGAATATTAAAAACTTGCATGGAATGCGTTAAACTTTGAACTTTGTCGCTTCAAATAATTTTCTTGCGTAAAATAACTTCATTAAGTGAGATCAACTATGTAGTTTCAAACAAATAATAAATATTATTATACTATAAGTTTTCTAATCGGTAGTTTATTAATAGTCAAAAGTCATTTGTCTCAAGAACTTTATATTATTCTCAAACAAATTCTAGATTTATACAACATGTCTTAGTGTGAAAGGACACATAATCATTCTATTTAAATTGGAACCTTGAAATTGTTGTGTTTCATGTATGAATGTTAAAACTAAGTGAAGAGTATATATTTATAAAAACCTATAAACCAATTGTCTTAAGATTTTGGAACCAAATATAATGTCTAACCCACTTTTGTGTCTCACTCAGTCAATTCGTTTACAATTTCCTCCAATTTTGGGCTCCCCTCACTACTTTAAGCCTAACAAAGTTATATCAAATCTGTTGGTTTAAATCTAGTTTGAGATTTGCTTAAGAAGTTTGCACTTGGGTTCGTAGTAGCCTATCTGGTGCGTGTTTGCTCAGGTGTGATATTACCTCATGAGTGTTTACTGTAAATGTTCGTAAAACTTCTGCTAAATGTTAAAGTCTCCCATCAATAAAATTTGGACTAAGTAAAAAATATATAATTGCCAAAACTCATTGCCTTTAGATTTTAGGTCAAGATATGAAGTCTAACCGGTTTTTGTGTTTCACTTAGCTCGTTGTTTAAGCTCTTCTCCAATTTCAAGCTCCCTTTCACCACTTTAATCCTAACAGAAATGGCATATGCATCACATTTAAGTGGATGGTTGACAATGAGGTTTTAATAGCATGGAATCCAATGTTAACTATAGGTACTAGAAAAGGAACATAAAAGAAAGAAGGAATACAAAACTCACATGAACCTTAAGTAGAAAGTCACTGGATCCACAACAATTAAAAAGCAAATATCCAATGAAATTCAAAAGATCAATATTACACAAGGCATGAAATGTAATTAGACGTTTCTTAAGAAGCAATCAAGAATAACCAAATTGGACGCAATCCATTCTCACATTTATGTCTAAACCAATCAAAGATTATGCTAGAACATTGACGTCTTATGATCTTTTAGCTCTTTTTTTGTTGCTCCGCGTCCTTCTAGTTTTGACAGAATATGATCGCGAAGGAGGAGTTATATTTTGAACACCATCAGCTCTTGTTCGGTATGACCTATTCTCAACATGACACTTAGGCGCATGTGAGTCATTCTTACTCAAGTCAGCAGGAATCGGCATTACATGTTCTTGCACAGTGGGGTTTGGAAGCAATTCTTGGTTTGCAATATTAGCGACGCTATAAAGTGGCTCCCATCTAACATGCTTTTGTTTATGTAACTCAATATTGTTGTTTGAAATATCATTCGGCACCATATCTTGGCTTGATTTTGGATTTGAAGAGTTCTGCCAACCGTGATAATCAATTATACAACAAACAATATGAAACAAACCAAATATATAAATATTTTCCGTAAGAAAATTCTAACAAACAAAACACAAAAGACATTAGTCTTTCAAAATGCCTAAAAAAAAGAGATAATAGTAAATATGAGATAATTAAAGAATTTTAATTAGCCTTGTGATTGGTTGGTTATGTTAGTTAGTTAGTTGTGCAAGTTGGTTATAACTTGCCAATTACAACTGTTACCAACAACTTGCTTCCCGTGTATAAACTACTATGCTGCTCAATTTTGCAGCAACTCAATAATACAGTTTTTTTCCAAATTCTCTTCCCTTCTTGCTTCTTTTCTCTTATGCATTTCACCTGTAATATGGTATTAGATGTAAAGCTTCCTTCCATGGCTTCCGCGATTTTTTTTTTCAGTTGTTTGCAGTCTCTGCATTTTCTTCAGTGAGCTGAATTTCAGTTCCTTCGTGTTCTGTTCATCTCTCAGTGAAATCTCAGAATTTTTTTTGATTCTTTGAGAATTCACGAATTCTTTTTCACATCGCAAAGAACTTGGTGATCTTGCATACAAGATCATTTTGAGATTTTTCAAAAGGTGTGCTGCAAATCTTTTAGTTGTGCTGCAATATTGTGATCTTCAGCCTCTCTGAATCCATGGCTGCAAACTTCAATTTTGATCCTTATGTTCTTAATTCTTCAGATCATCCAGGCTTAATGCTTGTTTCTCAACCTCTTACTGAAGAAAACTATTTTTCATGGTCTAGATCCATGAAACTAGCTCTTAATGCTAAGCGCAAATTTGGTTTTGTTGATGGCTCAATTCCAAAACCTGAAGATCCACAGTTGGTTGAGTCTTGGCAATGCACCAGTGATATTGTCAGTTCTTGGATTCTCAATGCACTATCCAAGGATATTGCAGCCAGTGTTATGTATGATTCTGCAACAACATTATGGACTGATCTTAAGGACAGATTTCAACATGGGAATGACCCTCGAATCTTTCAATTGAAAAAGGCTTTGATGGATCTCCATCAAGGTAATCTTTCTATCTAGCAATATTTTACCAAATTCAAGACCGTATGGGAAGAATTAGGTTGTTATCGTCCTATTCTTACTTGTTCTTGTGGTGGTAGTCAACCATATCAAGAATTCCTCAAGATGGAACATGTTATTTGTTTTCTCATGGGTTTGGATGATTCTTATGCTCATATCCGGGGTCAAATATTGTTGATGGATCCCATACCTCCTATAAGCAAAGTGTATTCTTTGTTGTTGCAAAAGGAGAAGCAAAGAGAGGTTGGATCAGCCCAATCTCCAATTCCATCTGATGCAGCCTGTGTTGTGAAAAGTTCCAAACCATCTAAGCAAGCCTGTTGATGTTAAACAAAGGCAGGACAAGAAAGATAAGAATAGTCCAAAGTGTTCAAATTGTAGTTGTCTTGGTCACACCATCACTCAATGCTATAGGATCATTGGTTATCCTCCAAATTATGGCGAAGGCAAAGGTAAACATGCTGCTAATCAGGTATCTGAGGCTGCAATTCTTGATGTGCAACAACAACAACAAAGTGATGATATGCAGCATACGATATCACTCAATACAGCACACATTCAGCAACTTATGAGGTTGCTCAACACTCAGTCATTTCAACCTGCAGTAAAGGCTAATGCTTCAATTGGTCACAGGTATGACGCTCCCCACATGTCACTTCAAATCATCAAATACCAAAAATACATGGATTTTGGACAGTGGTGCTACTTCACATATAGCCTCATCCTTAGACATGTTTCATCAATATAGTCCTGTAAAAAATTCATTTGTCACATTACCAAATGGTTTAACAATTTCAGTTCATTCTATGGGCACTGTGAGAATCTCTCATTCCTTACTTCTTACCAAAGTTCTCTACATTCCTGGTTTTCATGTCAATCTTATATCAATTCCTTTTCTGGTTAAACATCAATCTTGCTTAGCACATTTTGATGCACATTTCTACATTATTCAGGACCTCAAATCTCTGAAAGTGATTGGGAAGGATAACTTGCATCAAGGCCTTTACATCATGCAGCAAAATTCTGTTGTTTCCCCTGCAGATTCTGTTTTCTCTGCTTCATCTGCTGATTATGCTACAAATGTTGCATTAGTTCAGCATAGTGCTAATTCCATTTCTGTAAAAATTTGGCATGCTAAGCTAGGACATAGTTCAAATAGGGTTTTACCAGACCTTGGCAACATGCTGAAATTGCCACATAAAGCTGATACTCATAACTCTGATATATGTCCATTAGCCAAGCTTAGGAGGCTTTCCTTTGTTTCTAATAATCATTTGTCTCAAAATCCTTTTGATTTGATACATTGTGACATTTGGGGGCTATATCATGCTCCAACATATAATGGAAAACGTTATTTTCTAACAATTGTTGATGATTGTACTAGATATACTTGGACTTACTTATTGCAGCTTAAGTCTGAAGCTACTGCTTTGTTAAAGCAATTTTTTGCTTTAATTGAAACTTAGTTTAAGGTCAAAATTAAGCAAATTCATTCAGATAATGCAAACGAATTAGCATTGACAGATTTCTTACAACAAAGAGGTGTTATCCATCAGTTTTCTTGTGTTGAAAGACCTGAGCAAAATTCGGTGGTTGAGCGCAAACATCAACACCTTCTTAATGTTTAAAGAAGTTTATATTTTCAATCCAAGGTTCCTCTTTCCTTTTGGGGTGATTGCATTGCTACTACCACAGTCATCATCAACAAATTACCCTCTCCATCATTACAGCATCAGTCCCCTTATTTCTTGCTGTATAAGGAACAACCTGATTATGCAGCCCTAAGGATTTTTTGTTGTCTCACATATGCTCCACCTTATTGTCTCAGAGATAAATTTTCAACAAGAGCTACACCTTCAGTTTTTGTAGGCTATCCGGTTGGCTACAACGGTTACAAACTCTATAATCTTGAGGCAAGGAAGTTCTTCATCAGCAGAGATGTCATTTTTCATGAAGATGTCTTCCCTTGAGTTCATTTCTAATCTGCAGCCCCATCCCTCATTGTTTGACGGTTTTGTGCTGCCTGTTTCCCAACCTGATGTGCCAACTGTTCTTGCCAATCCAACTGTTAATCCTACAGTTCTTAATGCTCCTGCTGCTGTTCCTGATGCTGTTATTCCTGGTGCTGCTGTCCCTGGTGCTGCTGTGATCACTACCAAGTCTGGCAGAGTGGTTAGAGCTCCTAGACATTGCAGAATTATCAATGTACTTCAGTTAGGTATCCTATATGCAATCATGTCTCCTACCACAAACCGAAACCTGCTTATCAGCAATTTATAGGCCAGGTTGGTTCTGTTTATGAACCCTCATTTTTCCATCAGGCAGTGAAATTTCCTGAATGGAGACAGGCTATGCAGGAAGAATTGGCAACAATAGAGGCCAATAAGGCTTGGACAGTGGTTGAATTACCTGCCAAAAAACACTCCATTACTTGCCAACAAACACTCCATTGGCTGCAGATGGGTGTATAAGGTTAAATACAAGTCAAATGGTGAAGTGGATAGATACAAAGCAAGGCTTGTTGCTAAGGGATACACACAACAAGCAGGCATTGATTTTCTTGATACCTTTTCCCTTGTTGCAAAGTTAACATCTGTAAGGGTTCTATTGAGCATTGCAGCTGTTAAGAACTGGACCTTCTTCAATTGGATATCAACAACGTCTTTCTTAATGAAGACTTATTTGAAGAAGTTTATATGGATCTTCCCCTTGGTTATTCAGTTCAGGGGGGGAAAAATCATTTAGTGTGCAAGTTGAACAAATCAATCTATGGTTTAAGACAGGCCTCAAGACAATGGTTCCATAAGTTTTCCTCAACCTTAATTGTTGCCGGTTTCACTCAGTCAAAGAGTGACTATTCTCTCTTCAAATCTAGCTTAGGGAATGAGTTGGTGATATTATCGGTTTATGTGGATGACATTATAGTTGCAGGTGCATCTGTAGCAGCTGTGCAGCAGCAATTGCAATCGTTTTTCAAGCTCAAGGTCATTGGTGACTTGAAATACTTTCTTGGCTTGGAGATTGCTAGATCCGCAAGTGGCATATGCCTTTCTCAAAGGAAATATGCCATTTCCTTGTTGGAGGAGACAAACTCAAAACCTGCTGCATTACCAATAGATCCCAACGTTAAACTTAATGCCACAGATGGAGATTTGTTGGAAGACATTTCCTTCTACAGGAGACTCATTGGTAGGCTTCTATATCTCACAATTTCAAGGCTTGAAATCACTTATGCTGTTAATCGTTTAAGCCAATTTATGGCAGCCCCTAGAGTCCCTCATCTACATATCATTCATCACTTGTTGCTATTCACCAAGAACTCACCAGGTCGAGGTCTGTTCTTCAGTGCAGCCTCAGCATTGCAACTCAAGGGTTATGCAAATGCTGATTGGGGAAGCTGCCCCGATACAAGGCCTTAAACCACAGGTTTTTGTGTTTTCTTAGGGGACTTGTAGATTTCATGGAAATCCAAGAAGCAGGTCATTGTCTCCAAGTCATCAGTTGAAGCTGAATATAGAGCCACTTTTAGCCATTACAAGTGAGCTTACATGGCTTACAAGTCTGCTCAAGGACTTTGAAGTCACTTCGGGTTGTGCTATGGTTTTTTGTGACAACCAAGTTGCAATACACTTGGTAACTAATCCATCATTCCATGAGAGGTCTAAGCACATCGAAATTGACTGCCATTTCATCCAGGAGAAAGTGAATTCGGGTATCATTGTCTTATCTCATGTGAAAGGCAAATTCCAGCTAGCAGACTTGCTTACCAAAGCTGAGATTGCTCCTTTGTTTCATTCCATCATCTCCAAGTTAGGTTTACTTGACATTTACCATCCAACTTGAGGGGGAGTATAAGAGATAATTAAAGAATTTTAATTAGCCTTGTGATTAGTTATGTTAGTTAGTTAGTTGTGCAAGTTGGTTATAACTTGCCAATTACAGCTGTTACCAACAGCTTGCTTCCCCTGTATATAAACTACTATGCTGCTCAATTTTGCAGCAACTCAATAATACAAATTTTTCCAAACTCTCTTCCCTTCTTGCTTCTTTTCTCTGATGCATTTCAGCTGTAATATAGTATCACAATAAGCATAAAGAAACACAATTAATAAAATAATAGAGCACAAAAATCTTCGTATCCCTTACCAGAAATATGGTGTTGGAAGTCCTATTGATAGTTTGAAGTTGGGAGTGGTTCCCTCTCCTCTCATCATCTTTGGTTACATTGTCATGTTGAAAACCAGATGTGGAATCTTTTAGAAATATATTTCTATGTGTTGAAGATTTCACTTTTCTTGAGGATAGATTTTGAGCAATCTTTTCCAAAATTTCTATCACAGGTTGTTTTTTGCCCTTCTTAAAACCTGCTACTTTCTCATGTTTAGAAGTAGGAAACACTAATTCTTGTAGAGCAGGAATTTTTCCTATAGCAACTTTTTCTCTACATGTAAAAATTTCCAAGACATGGTAAGTTAGGCGAGATACAAGTACAAATTCATTGGAAGAAAGAAAATCATAAACAAAGTGAGTTACATTAATATGAGAGAACCTAAGAAAAGATAAAACTTCATAACCAAAGAACTAATTATTTTATATGATTACTACAAACATTTTATTTGTTACAAATTAACAACATGAGGGAGGGAGGGGTAGCCTCAATACCCCCCCAAAAAAGATTTATATACTTATTAATCCTATTCATATGGCCACTTAAAAAAGGATTCATAAAAAATTCAAATTTGTGTGTGAAGTATATGCAAGTAAAGTTGAAGTGTTTGTGGAATATCATTGAAATCAATGAAACTCCTAACAACTTAACATTATTTGCTAATGTAATGTTACAATTACACACAGCTTTGTATACCTTCTTTTTATGGTTATTTGGTAAAAGGTAAAGAAATAGAAAAATGAATGTGATAATTTCTTTTTAGTCTTGTTAGGAAAGTAGTTGTAAAATGGAATTGTGAAAAACATAGTGTTACATGAATTTTTTTTTACATCAATCAATATCCCATTTTTTGTTGTTTACCGGTCATTTAAGCTATTAAAGTACTTTTATAAACTAAAACATGTAAATATTATGAATAAAACCGTTACATCAACTATACAAAAGTTCTACAATGTTTAACACAAGAAAATATTTTCATTAGTAGTGAGAGTTACATGAAACAAGAGATTCTTGTAGAAGACCAAGTCAAATCACTTCTTTAAATATCAAATCATTTCTTTCTCACATGTGACTTTAAATGCACACACTTGACCTTTGCCTTATGCATTAAAGAGTAAATATTTTAGTGTACTAGCCTATCTGATTTCACATTAGTGTACATAATATTGGGAGCACACCTCTTCAATTGCTTAATTACACATGGTTTATCCAAAATATGAGTATTCTTCTACAGTTTTTAATATAATATTCAAATGATAATATAAACCAAAATAGTCGTATTGCAATTTCAATATAACAAATAATAATAGATGAAATTTCCAAATATTAATGTGATAAGTCACATATGTGGTAATTACCTTAGTTTATCCATTGGGTCAAAATCCAAGTCTCCACTGCATATTACACAATCCTTTAAATTCTCATCTATATGTTTCATAGATATGCAGTTCCTACAAACTATTACAAGTTTAAGGTTCATACACAAAATGGAGAAGTGGATAAGACTGATGGAAAAAAAAAGCATAATAAAATATATTCATTACATAAAAGATAAAACTCAATCATTCAGTGGTAAAGTTTTGGCCAAGTTCCTAGCAATATAATAAATAAGTCGTATAGTTTATGGAAAACAATTCAAAACCCCAACAATTCTCTAATACAAGTATTAATAGACATATCTCTCATCTGTTCTCCAATACAAGNATATATATATATATGCATTGTACAACAATTTACAACAAAGATAATCACTCTCACCTATTCTAAGTGTGACTTTACTAGTTATCTTGGGAAAGTTATCACCAATCTATCTCGTATATTGATATTAATAGAAATTCAAAACATTGATTAACCACTAAAATAGGAAATAATGAACCCTTATGTAAATAAAAATCTTGGTCAAACTCAAATCTTCACATCCAAATCATAATCAATGTTGTTAGACAAATATTTCTCCAAATTTTCATGCTTGTATCATTTTTATTAAAAGAGCACACTTTTGAACCTTTTTTTTGTCAAGATAGCTTTTGACATATTGGAACCGTCATTCATAAAAATAAAAATAAAATAAAAAAACTTGTTGCCTAATCTCCACATTCTAAGGTTAACTTTTTAAAGTTAGTTAGTTAGCACGTACTTGAATAAAAAATATTTGTTCTATTTTCTAAATTATAGCTCAAAATTCAACAATAATGAGGCAAAGTAGACCTTTTATATATATTTGAAACTAAAGATCGGTAAGACAACAAGAAATTAAAATATAGAAAATAAAGCATGAGAAATTAACAAGAAATTAAAATATAGAAAATAAAGCATGAGAAATTGAGGCCAAAGATTAATGAATGACTTACAAGCATGGAAACATTTTGGTATTACAATGGCATCTCTGACGAATTGATTGCAGATTGAGCATATCATGTGTGGTGACATCTTTGTCTTCTTAATCACTACAACATAAACACCTTGTTGATCTTGTAAGCCACATTACATTTCATCAAAAGTAAAGAATAACAAGTTTAGTAAAACAAAATAAAATATAGCTTTCATGACAAAAAATAATAGTTCGAGAAAAATATATACAATCCCATGATGGGTTACTCATTGACTTCTAAAAATCTAGAGGCATCTTTGGTTTGATTTTTATAATGACAATTATATTTACCATCTTATCTTAGGAAGAAAAATTAAAAGAAGCCCAAATTGAGTCCCCTAACAAAACACGGTTGCCCTACTTAGTCTCTTGATAAGAAAAAGTGCTTTGTTAGCCCCTCAAATTTTCAAAGTTCCCCCATTAGTCCCTCACCTGAGAAATTAGATAGAAGGTGAGTGATTAACAAGGAAATCATTTGAAAAGGTGGGTGACTAATAGGGACACTTTGAAAAGGTGAGGGATTAACAAGACACTTTTTTTGAGGAGGGGGGACTAAGTAGGGCAACAATATTTTGTTGGAGGACCAAATTGAGGCTCCATCCTAAATTACCATGCTTATGCATGCATCTCAAATGCATGTGTTTACTCTTACCAAAGAGATATGACCATCACAAAGGACAAGGTTTTGCTATTGTGAGGGGTTATTGGCATAATGCCTCTCTTAGATGCAAACTAGTTTACTCAAATAAATATGTTAAATTATGTCAATCACGTATTATATTGAACTCTATATTTGTCAGATTTATTTATATATTTTGTAGTCGGCTTAAGATTTATATTTACTTAAGTAAAACAAATGTTACACTTATACCAATATGGTTTGAAAAGAATTGGACAAATATAATGATCCAACAATTGTAAAGGATAGTGGAAATATCTATAATATATTTGGTCGATATTTATGCCTAAAAGAGACCATTGAATATTTGTAAATATTGTCTAATTATATATTTTTCTATGTAACAATTATATTCAAACATTTTTACATAAATTTTCTTATACTTCAGTAACCTTACACAAACAGGGGAACTCTTTTGATTATTAGGTGTATATATGATTGTTTACTAAGGGGAATTCCTTGGAAGGTTCTGTGAGATGATAATTCAAGTGATATCTCAACTTCACCCCTATCACAGTATTTGATTCAGGCTGTAGAAACTAATCATTCTTTCCTGATACTCTATCACTAACACTTGAAAACATTATATTTCCAATACAATCATCAAATCATCCATTGTTAGTGAAAGCAAAAGTCTGGACCAAATTCTCCTAATACATTTACCTTTCCTCTAATGTAAGGGAGTTAATTGTCAGTTGAAATAAAAAGGTATACAAAATATATTATTTCCATAAAAAAAATTATCAATAAAAATCACATCTGCACAACTCGTAAGAAAGGATTCACCATCAACATGTGTATAACTTGTAAGAAATTCACCATCAACAGTCACAATAAATTTTAAAAAAACCCTAACCTTCTTGGATTCCCATATCTCGGATGCATTCAATCTTGAAGAAAATGGAGAAATCTTTCTCATTGTAGTAATCATACCTTACCCTTTCTTTGGATTACGATTAAGAATTATATATCTCCGCTTTCTAGGGCTCAAATTGAAATAAAAATAACGATTCAAGAGTGAAACATTAGAATACCTGGAAGGGTTTAAAACTTCAATTAGACTTATTTGAAATCCTCTACTTCGCTTCAATTCAAATCTTCGAATCTGTTCCCAACCCTAGAAAATGTGATTGCAGAGTTGATAGTGCTTTTCACAACTTCACTAGAATACTAAATGTCAAATTTTCTTATAAAAATTCAAACCCTTTTCTCTTAGGGTGTATTCGGCACGAGAAAATAAATAGGAGAGAATGTTTATGGATTGGGCTCATCTGTAAAGTTACACATAAGCCCAATCTTAAAAAAAAAAAGTCCACCATTTTTAACCTAAAAAAAACTCACCCTTAATGATTTGTTTTATTTTTTATTATTAACAAAAAATTAAAAATTATGTTTTAAATAAATTATAAAATCATTGCTAATGCACTAAAGATGAGTTATTAATATAAATATTAGTTATTTATATCAAATTTTGGATAAGAAAAATGTATCATATAAAAAAAGTATCATATAATTCTCCTATATCATCAATTAAGTTTTATATATTTTTTAATCAAAAACAACTTTAGAACAATGACTGAAACTCATAACCTGGTGAACAAGGTAAACACTGATGACAATAGTAATCAATGGAAGATCCATGTTCAAATTGCCCAATTACAGACAACTCAATTTAGTAAACAACTTCTAAAGCAAACTCTCGAAATGGTTGTTATCGACGAGCATATACTTAAAGATCATCTATGTGTTGTTTTTATATATTCTTTTAATAGTATTTAGAGTAGTATATCATCATTCTTTGATATTTTGTTTTTCTTACCTCGGTAGGATTCACTAAAGAATCTCTATGTTACGCCGCAAACTCGAACGTGACTACACATAGGGATACTACCCCTATGGAAGTTCTATCATGACCTTAACTATTGTGCATGAGATTTGTTTATTTAATGACTGATTCACATAAGATATAATACTGACTCTTGAGTTATATATGATCTAATAAATAAACTTGTAATAATAAATGTCTAATATTGTATAATCCTGCCTAAGCTATCTAGAGCATCCAAACAATTAACATAATAGTATACCCCATTGCAAAACAGAGCTTAACATTGATGTTGGACCTCACTGCTACGGGACGAGAGACACATTAACACACTCCTCAACTGTATTTGAAAAATAACATGACATAGGAGTGAGTCGTCAACTCGGTGATGGGTACCACGATACCACTCACATAACATGTACTGATCATATAGCATAAGCATATACAATTGAAAGTAAATAATACAAGAAAATTCAGTAAAATCCACATAGTGTTAATGTTCTGAAAGCACTAATATTGAATAGGAAAACTGATAAAGTCACTGTGTAATATTGTCTGCCTCCAACTGAGGGGTCAGGTGAGACACGTCTCAATCCTCGATCAAGGGGATATACGGCCAACCTTGCTTCGCCATGATAAATCCTCATAGTTCGAGTACGCTGAACCCATATTTGGGACTCGTCGAGTACGCTAAACTCATTCCAATAACTAAATTATAATAAATAATAATACTGCTGAAATGTAAGTTTAATATCCTAGGGTTCTCATGCATAACTGATTATGATACTTTAATTATTAAAGGTGATCTAACTATAGTTTAATATTGTTAGTAATTATCAACATATTAGATTCTATGTCTACTTTTTATGGAAAGTTTGCTATTCTATTGTTACACCACATAGAAGTCGCTACTTAAGCCTAACCAAATAGTTATAAGCATATAAACATATATTCATTTAACATAACATGTATATAAGTCTCTACTTAGGTCCAATCATGTGATTTCTAAGCATATAAACATTTAATTAATAAAAATATTGAATAACTAAATAATTAAATAGATAATTAATTAATTAATCATGCTAGCATAACTGACTCGATTGACGCATCACTAGTCTAGCACACAATCAACACACCTGGGACGTCTACTCTCCTGGAATGACTTGAAATTGAGACACTGGAAGCTTTGAGTGGTGTAGCGTTGGCACCTGGATTGGCCAACAAACACCACAATATGAGAAAACTGATAGAATAACACTACTAAAAGGTGTCACGGTAGCAAACTGCAACTGACATCGCAATGGCGAACCGGCATCGCCATAACGGCCGTGGACTGCCACAACATTACCACTACCAAAGTAGCGCTGGAGCCTATTACCTTAAGCCACCCTACAAATACTAACTACCTACCCTAAGTGAAAATGTTGTGTCCCCATAAGAAAATAACTTGAGCAGAAAAGTTCTTGCATTGGGTGGAACCTTAAAAGCTCTGAAGGAATTATTAACTGTAACTCTACTTAGGGGTTTCTATTTATGGGAAGACGAGGGCCTCCTCCTCTTATGTTGATGTTGTGGCACTAGGATTTCTAGAACCTCCATGTCGTTGTAATGCATTGGGCATGCTACAGTGCGTCACTTTCTCTATGTCGCTACGCGCTACAGCACCCTTACGAGACACGGGTCATCACACCCTAACTCCTACATAAAGGTTTTCAACTTACTTATTGTTCATGACAAAAAAAATAAGCCAATTGTAGAAGGCTTGGTTTACATAATTACTAATGTGGTAATGGTTGAAAACAAACAACAATACAAGTCATGCACTGATTCATACTACATAATTTTCAAGAAATACACCCAAGTGCAAGAACGTGATGACTCAAGGATCCCACAAAATGCATTCAATTTTGCCCCTAACAAGGACATACTCTCATATATCATTTGGATAATTTGTGCATTACACATAATATGCTATCTATTGCACAATACATATTTCTTTAATCTATTTTGCATATGCAATATTTTGTTAAGCATACTAGAGATTAAACATATATCACAAAAACACAATTCATATTTTCAACACATCTTAACTTCTAAAGTATTTTCTCACTTTATTAGTTGAAAATATTATAAATATTAGTAAATTATTTTTTCTTACACTATAAAGTTGTGATTATATATTCTAAATTTATAAATGCTTAATATAAATTAAATTAATCTTAACACCTGTTATTACGTAATTACATAATTCAAGTTTTTTTTTATCCAATAACTCATCTCAGTGAAACCAATTCCTAATTTTACTCATGTCAACTAGTATTTAATGTATAAAACATATTAACATATTTCAAAATAAATTTAAATTCCATTTTTCTAAAATTAATTTCAAACACTATATTTAATTTATAAATCTATTTAATCCAAATTGATTTAAATCATATTAATTAACCATTATTAAAAAACAAATTAATTAATTATGCATTTATTTTTTGTCGGCTAGATGTTATTTAGATTACTAAATTAGGGATTTGTTTTTAGTTTCTAATAAGTACCCTTTCATCAAATAGAATTCTATACGTAGGAATAACAATGGGTAGGGTTGGGTAGAATTTTGGCCCGACTCTAATCCACCCTCAATTTATTGAAAAAAAAATTGACCCTATCCTACCTATGGGTTTTAAACACAAAAATATTAACCCTACCCACAAAAAAAATATCTAAACCTTCATCCCACCATACCCCGCTACTTTCTAAAAATGCTTTTACATTTACATAATATAAGTTTCAACTACAAAATGAAAATTATTTTAGTGCATGAAAATAACATCATTTAAACTAATAACCACGGTTAAGAAAAGTGGACTGGACTAGCCGGTCCGACCGGGAACAAGACTCCTGTCCAGTCTAGTCAACCCCTATAAATTTCCTGAACTTAGAACTAGTTAGAGCTGACCAAAACTGATAAAAACTAGGCCAATTCTCTCTTTTATTTTATTTTATTTTTTTTATTTTTGAAATTGTGATTTAAAAAAAAATGAAAAGAAGATTTTTTTTAACTAATTTTGATGTAATACCTAATTACTTATATATTTTGTTGAAGAATATACTTTCACAACACTAATAATGTACAAATACTATATAAAAAGTGATTTTTATTTATTATATAGTATATAATTATATATATATATAAACATATAAATAATACAATATATATTTTTATTCGACCAAGGTTGAACCCCCGATTGAACCGGTTGAACCTCTCAACCCTTGCCTCGACCAGTTCGGTGTTCGGTCCGATTTTCTTAACTTTGCTAATAACTACACAATTCATAAACATTAAACAAAGATAACATTTTTAACACAAGTAAGTATTGGAATTTTCTAGGTACATAGAGAAAAGTGAAACTAAAGTATACAAAATAAGTTAAAAACAATCATTTAACAACAAAAAAAAGATAATCATATTCATGCCTAAGCATCTAACAATAATATATATAATACATATGGGGTGTAGGTAAGGTTGGGGCAAGTTGATGTAAACCTTAACCCTATCCTAACCTACATGGGTAATTTCGAGTAATTACTCGCATGGGTAATTATCCATAATAAAGTGGGTTTTAACCCTACCCACCGGGTTGGATCGGAGTGGGTAACCACAGGTAAGATACTAATTGCCATCCCTACCTATACGAGTACTAACACTTAATTTTAAACGACTCTCTCAACTAAGATTTGAATTATGATTCGTCACTTTATAGTGGACTAACTCCTTACTGCTTGGACAAACCTCAGTTGGATACTAAATTGAGCACTACTATCACTTAAATAATTTATCAGTAATTTTAAAGAACTATATGGTTTTGGGCCAAGTTGGTCAACATAAAGCATAACCTGAACTTGACCTTGACACGATTTTTCAGCAACAAGTATACCTTGTCATATAAGTAATAAAATCGAGTATAATACACTCGGGTTGTCGATCCCACAAGGCCAAACCAATTGTACAGTTTAATCTATAACTAAATAGATTTAAAAGAAATGAATGTCATGGCCCAACTTAGGATGTGACCGCAAGTAGGTTACTGCCCCTACGGAAGCTTTGACATGGCATACTAACGTTCATGCATGCTAAATAAACAACTTTATTTCATAAAAAATAACTAATTTCATAAATGAACTTAAATAATATCTGAATTACATTTTGTTTGAAGAAAATGTTGAAAATGTTATTAAAGTATAAATGCTAATGGGGGGATCCCGCCCTAGTAGTTTGGAGCATATCTAACCTCGGTAGACCGCACTACAAAGCAGAGCTTACCACTGATCCTGGACATCACTACGGGGTGTTCAGCCTTCCCAGATCGTTTCTTGAATTCAACAGTGTTCCGGCAGAGTTCCTAGACCGAACGATTTTCTGGCAGAGCTTCGGAAGGGATAAGAATTTTATGAAAATGAAAGGAATGGAGGGGTTATTTATAGGGAGGGTGGCCGTGGGTCTAGGGGCAGTTTGGTCCATGAAATTTGGGCCAAAATTACCATCATGCCCTTTCCTAATTTAATTTATAAATTAATTAATTGATTTGGATAAATACAGAGTCACATCAGGTCACATCAATAAATAGTAACCCATATTTTATTATTTTTCTTGAAAAATCTGCAGCCATCACGTGGTGAGTTCCAATGTGGGCCCCTCCCGGTCCCATTTCGCTAGTGTTTGGCTGTTCGCAGTCCGGTGCGTCGCGCACGGTCGTCTGAAAAATATTCCGAGCATACCATCGCGATCCCCTAATTTCCCTTGACATGGAAGTGTGATTACTTCAAGGCATTTGTGAATTTTCCTCCGAAGGAGTACTCTTCACAGATACCTTTGACACACCCTTGAACCCTGGTGACCGCAGACCACCATTCTGCTTGCGGTTTCACCATTGTCAAATCTTTCTAATGAGGTCGTAGGGTTATTCTAAGGTGTTTGTACCCTTTCTCCGATACAGGTTAGGTTTCCAAAGACTTTGGGAATATCTGCTCAGTTCTACTGGCTCAACGGGGCCAAACAGGGCTGTTCTAGTGTCTGCGAAATCGTCCGAAACTGAACCGATTTCCATTTTTCCAACACTTTAGGTTTTCATCCATCTCTAGGGGTCGAGAGGAATCATTTTAGTGTAAGCAGAACTTATCAAAACTAAACAGAATAATTTTTCCAGATATCTGCATGTTAACCCATATAGAGTGCCCTACGAACAGTTAATTGGGAAATTTTCACTAAGAAAGGAGTGGGATGTTACAATAAATAGCCCTTGTGACTGGATAAATTCTCTTGCACGAGAATGCTTCTCATTTTGATTATATTTCTACCTTCATCACACACATAAAATATCCTACTTAATTGTTTAATTTAATTGATTCCATATTGGCTCCTCGAGAAGATGACCTGAGTTTACTCCTATTTACTATTCTTTTGTAGCAAATTTGGGATAGCTTAGTATAATTATTTGACCTAAGCACTAGATTCTTAAACGATGGTTTTTTGTGCTCGTCAACTCTCTAATAAAAAACTTAATGTTTGATGCCTAAAATAGTCAATAGTTGAAATTTCAAAGTTGATCATTGACTTTCTACTAGTCACTTTAAAATGTGGACTTTTTTGTATAGCTCGGAATTCTTTGGCTACTTAAACTAACTATGATTAATTGCAAATCCTCACACCATTTTAAGCTAAACTACTTGCCGACGGATTATTTTATCAACAATAATAAAAATTTGTTTTGGATTTTGTCGTTGGCGGAAAGATTATTGCATTCGTGAAACGCTGTGTTTCATTAAATGTGTTACGAACAGATTTGGATGAAAAATCCATCGGCCTCTTCACAATAAGAAAAGTGCATGTGTGATGCCATATCCCTTCTAAATGTCATTAGGAAGGGTCATAGTGACCTAGGGAGTGTCTGGAGACCCTCATTTAGGCCTTGCGGACTCAAGCTGGAGCGCCATGGCACTATAAGGGTGCCATAGCACTGCAACTCAGAGAGCAATTGTGCTAGCAAGGTGCAATGGCATTGCAATGAGAGTTCCTTCCCCCTATAAATAGAGTACCGCTTGGTAACTCTTAACACACATCATAAAGGTATTTTCTCAATAGAAATTCTTCCCAATTTTATTGAGGGTCCCATCAAGTGAGGACTCTCTCTCAGTATAGAAGCACACTGAGTTAGGGAGACACACGTTCTTCTTTTCTAATAAGTTCCCTTTCGGTTGTAATAGTTAGGGGGTCTAATGTCGTCAGCACAATGTCACTGAAGTGGAGCAATTGTGTTAAGGCACCACAACATTGCAGGAGCGCCATAGTGCTTAAGCGCGCTGGTGCCAGTGAGATGCAATAGTGCCATAACGCTCCCGCACATTTGCACTAACAGGACTCAAAAGTGCCACATTGTAGTTGCACTGCTAGGGCGACACAACATCGCGTATGGAGCTAGTTTTCTTTATTTTCGGTCCTTTTCAATATTTTCTTATGGTGTTGGGTTGTTAACTACAATAGGTACCAACGCAACTCTGCTAGGATCGCCCAGGGATGGTAATCAGTTGTCATCCATTCCAAGTGAGTGGAGGTCCCAGTGCATCGAATAGTTTATGCCATGCGCTTGCGTTCAATCAAGTCAGTTGTGACTTTATGTTTTATAATATTATTATGCATGTGTTAGTATAGGAATAATATGCTTAGAGACTATATGCTTAGGACATATGAATATGCTTAGAGACTATATGGGTAGGATATATGTGTGTATATATATATGCTTAAAGAAATCTGATTAGGGATGTATGCTTACTAGATTAGTGCATATATAGGCTACACAGANAGTGTCACAGAGGACATTACTATGGTGGGAATAACACCTATTCTGTTATGCTGCTGCGTTCTGTTATGCTGTTATATTCTGTCATGCTGTTTTACTCTGTTATTCTGCTACATTCTGTTAGACATGTTATGCTGATGATTCTGCTGCATGTATTTCTGCTGAACTCTGTTGTATTGGTATTGGATGATTTTGTGATGCATATTTGAGTGATTCTGTTATATTGAGTGTACTCTGATTTTATGCTGTTATTCAGTCTGATTTGAATATATAATCTGCTGTTATGCCGTACCGTCAGGAGCACGCTCGAGACGGCTTATACGAAATGTTAATCAGCACGAGAACGTAGTAAGCAAGAGTAGTACCCATGTCACATAACAATGCTGATAAAGCCATTCAGATAGGCCAGATAATAAATGATAGGCTGAGTAGTATGTATGTTCACTTAGAGATCTCTGAGCGGCCTGAAGTCCGTCATAATCTGATGTACGACTCAGGAACTAAGGTTATTTCCACTGAGAACCTACCGTTCTCATTCCCCACTGTTTTATGACTTCAGGTACAAAAGAGGATGAATCATATTTTGAGGATGCAGAAGAGCCGCCAGATGAGCCATGAACGGCTAGGAGATAGATAGATGGTTATGTTTTGCCAGGGGCTTACTGAGTAGCATTCCAGTAGTCCTTGTGTTTTGATGTTATTCATTAAATGTGTTACTAACAGATTTGGATGAAAAATCCATCGGCCTCTTCATAATAAGAAAAGTGTATATGTGATGCCCCATCCCTTCTAAATGTCCTTAGGAAGGGTCATAGTGACCTAGGGAGTGTCTGGAGACCCTCATTTAGGCCTTGCGCACTCAAGCTGGAGTGCCATGGCACTATAAGGGTGCCATAGCACTGCAACTCAGAGAGCAATTGTGCTAGCAGGGTGCAATGGCATTGCAATGAGAGTTCCTTCCCCCTATAAATAGAGTACTGCTTGGTAACTCTTAACACACATCATAAAGGGATTTTCTCAATAGAAATTCTTCCAATTTTATTGAGGGTCCCATCAAGTGAGGACTTTCTCTCAGTATAGAAGCACATCGAGTTAGGGAGACACACGTTCTTCTTTTCTAATAAGTTCCCTTTCGGTTGTAATAGTTAGGGGGTCTAACGTTGTCAGCGCAATGTCACTGAAGTGGAGCAATTGTGTTAGGGCACCACAACATTGCAGGAGCGCCATAGCGCTTAAGTGCTGGTGCCAGTGAGATGCAATAGTGCCATAGCGCTCCAGCACGTTTGCAGTAACAGGACTTAATAGTGCCACATTGTAGTAGCACTGCTAGGGCGACACAACATCGCGTATGGAGCTAGTTTTCTTTATTTTCGGTCCTTTTCAGTATTTTCTTATGGTGTTGGGTTGTTAACTACTTTAGGTACCAACGCAACTCCGCTAGGATCGCCCAGGGATGGTAATCAGTTGTCATCCATTCCAAGTGAGTGGAGGTCCCAGTGCATCGAATAGTTTATGCCATGCGCTAATCAAGTCAGTTGTGACTTTATGTTTTATAATATTATTATGCATGTGTTAGTATAGGAATAATATGCTTAGAGACTATATGCTTAGGATGTATGAATATGCTTAGAGACTATATGGGTAAGATATATATATGTGTGTGTGTGTGTGTGTGTGTGTGTGTGTGTGTGCGCGCGCGCGCGCGCTTAAAGAAATCTGATTAGGGATGTATGCTTACTAGATTAGTGCATATATAGGCTACACAGATATAACCTAAGATTAAGTAAAAGACTTACCATAGTTAGATCGCCATAATGTTAAAAGAAAGCATAATAACATATCATGCAAATCCTAAGATAATCAATTTATTATTTTTAGTTGGTGTGTTGTTGTTGTGATTGCTTTGGGCATAAGTTTAGCGTAATTGGTAAGACCCAGCCCTGGCAACGCGTTTAACATACCTATTAGTACATTTCAATAAATAGGTTTAGCGTATCCAACCATTCAGTTTCACAATAAAGGTTTAGTATACCTACAGATCCAGTTGACCATATGATTTTAGCATATCCATGAGCTGACTTAAATCGAGGTTAGGAATCAGTCTCACCTCGACCCCTCATATGGAGGTAGACAGACCCAATTGTTCCTTTGTGCTTCTAGTAATGTATGTTTTCTCTGAACTTTGTGAATATAGTTACATGTTGCTCAATTATTACTTTACTATTATTATTATTATTATTATTATATATGTTTAACATTTTATATGGTGGTGGTACTGTGGTACCCATTTACTGAATTGACAACTCACTCTTCTGTCTATTGGTTTTCAAATAATGTTGGATATTTTGATAGTGAACCTCTCCTTCGGTAGCAATCAGATTCAGAGTCATTTTGTGAGCTTCGCTTTGCAGTGGGTCTACCTAGTTTATCAGTATTAGTAGTGTTTCGTCATATAGCTTTAGGCAGGATTCTCAGACATAATAGATTTATGATTATTCTCATTCGTTAGTTTATTTCTGATTTAGTTATAACCCTTTTGGGGTTCTATTTACATTTAGTATTATGCAGACATAGTTATTATTTAGTATATTCCTTTATTATTTAATTATAATTGCCTCGATTAGTACGATTAGACAAAGTTTAGAGCTTCCATGGGGGACGATGTCCCTACGTTCGATCATGAACAAATCTTAAGTCATCACAAGGTTTCTCCTTTGACCATTCTTTTTCCCTCTTCTCTTTGTCATTCCTCTCTTTATTTCTCCTTTATTCTTCCATTTCACTGCCTCCACCCACCACCACTCGCACTGCCACCACCACCTCCATCGAGCCACCACTAAGCGCCCCACTACACCACTCCAAAACCCTAAATCATACTAATAAGCCACCAGAAAGCCTCCATCACCTCCTATTGTACAACAGAGCCACAAATTTGCCACCATCACAACTCCATGACCACAAAACTGTCACCACCAAGCCACGAATTTGCCCGCACTGAGCCACCAACACCGCCTCCAACATCGAGCCACCACCACCGGCTCCACCACCACAGATCTACCACCACCACAAATTCACCACAACAATATATCCACCACTACCGAGCCTCCAACACCACCTTCACCCCACTATTGATCCACCACCACCACTGTATATCTTTTGTTTTTCATTTTTTATTTCCTTTTTTGATCTGGGATTGTGATTTGGGAATCAGGGATTGTAATTTGGGGGTTAGGGTTTTTTTGTTAGGGATTTGTGAATTTGGAGTTAAGGTTTGTGTTTTAGAGTAAGGATTTGGGTTTGTGTTTTAGAGTTAGGGTTTCAAATTTGGACTTTCTGGAATTTGATTTTTAACTTGTACATTTTTTTTCCTTAGATGTGTTAGACAAAAGTAGGACTCTAAGTAGACCTGCAATTTCACCTCCACCTTTAGTTCCACAACCACCTCTAGTTGAAGTAGTAGATTTTGAAAAGCAGATCGCTTGCTTCTTTTTTTTTAGGTTGCCTACCCGGTATCCAAGGCTTAGCCTTGACTAATCCGAGTCGACCCGGGTCGCGCACCTGCATGGCTATGGCGGGTGAGTCTCCTAGCGGGGATAACTGCGTACACAAGGTCTCGAACTCAGAACCTTGCTTAAGCAATACCAAGCTGCTTACCACTTGGACCAACTCCCGTTGGTCCAGATCGCTTGCTTTAATAGACTACATGCTCAACTTAAAGTGCAAAGGGAGAATCCTCCACCGCTAGCAGACGATCAACAATCGTCAACTTAGGTTTTAGGGGTTCTAAGGTTGTTTCTCGAGTTGGTTGATCTAAGGTGGTCAAGAATCCTCCATTGCCAGAAGATGATCAACCTAAACTAATTAGACTTTATGGTTTATGAGGTAGAGTATCCACCACCAACAAATATGATCAACGTTAACTTAGGATTTATGGTTTATAGGGGTAAATATTGCAGTTAATTAAAGTATGTTTTTTTTATGTTAAGTTAATGTATTATATAACTGGTGATTAATAATAATATTTACTTTTTGAGTTATTAATGATGTTTATATTATATTCTCGATGTATATGATATAATTGTATTAATAGTTTAGAATATAAAAATGAATATAAAAATTAAATAATTTTAATTTTTTTTAAAAGAATTATATTGACGGATTTGTCTGTAAATAGGTACCTGTCTAAAAATGTTTGATGTTAATCTCTCTGACATATTTTTTCATCGGCCCATTGCGACGGATTCTCAAATATGTTGGTTGTGTATTATTGACGTATTTTTGACATCAAGAACACTAATAGTAATTTCAAAAATTGGCGATATCAATAGCAAATTCATAGGTAAATCCATCGGTATTTGATTTTTTTTTTTTTATAATGAAGGGACATCAATATTCATTAGGATAGGTGAATGTCGGCCTGACAAATAGGAGAGTTGGTTTTATTTCGCTGCATCTTTCAATGTAATTTAGCCTAAAAAGCACCGTGAACCAATGTCAGGGGCCGCTTGCAATGGAAATTAAATATTTAAGGTATAATATCATGCTTCCTGGGCCCAATTAAAGAGTCACTTTAGTGATAGATTTGGTTGAAACTTTGACACAGACCAATTTTTGCAAACTGAACTGAACTTGGTGGTTGTTGCAACTTACAGCTATTTTCTACAGTAGCATGTTGCTTATTTTAATCAAATGGTTACATATAGATAACTATTGCAATAGCCCTAAGTAAAGAAAGGTTATCTCATGAAATAATGAGATACAGGAATTGCTCTAATTTCTTGTCAATTAGTTGTCCATTGTACAATTGCATTTGGAAAAGACGGTTTCAAGGATAATGCAGAGGCATCTCAATATTTTTTTTCAAGGGCATGTGGATTATGTCTCCCTCTCTGTTCAAATGACCATTATGATCTTCCAAAATATTTCGCTTCATGAATTTCAATTCACAAATTTCCCATCAACATTATAGTTATATAATAAGCCTTTAATCTTTTTCAAATCATACCTTTGCAATAACTGGATGCCATCGTTTACATTTTGTTAGTTAATAAAGTGATGATGGTTATTAGCAGTAATTGATATCAAAGCTTCCAACATGATAAGATAGGCTTTGCAGAATATATGCCTCAAGTTGGCAACAGTACCAGGAAATTTTCCTTGAATAAGATAATTTGTAAAGCCAAATTATATACTTCAACCTTACGCAGTCAATTAACGAAATGGAAAAGATCAAATAGATCATTATTATGGCTCCGAAACTATGTGTTAAAGGCTAAGAGGCACTGATACCAACATGGAACACAATAGAACACGCGATACGGTGATACATTAATTTTAAAATTTTATAAGACACAGACATGACATATATAGTTATAAAATTAAATATTAATAATAATATTCTATTATTTTCATTGATATTAAATTATTAATTTTTAACACTTTTTAAACCCTTTTCAAAATATATGAAATATTTGAGATATTTTCATATGTCAATACTTGCTAATTTNGTTATATAATAAGCCTTTAATCTTTTTCAAATCATACCTTTGCAATAACTGGATGCCATCGTTTACATTTTGTTAGTTAATAAAGTGATGATGGTTATTAGCAGTAATTGATATCAAAGCTTCCAACATGATAAGATAGGCTTTGCAGAATATATGCCTCAAGTTGGCAACAGTACCAGGAAAGTTTCCGTGAAGAAGATAATTTGTAAAGCCAAATTATATACTTCAACCTTACGCAGTCAATTAACGAACTGGAAAAGATCAAATAGATCATTATTATGCCTCCGAAACTATGAGTTATAGGCTAAGAAGCACTGATACCAACACGGAACACAACAGAACACGCGATACGGTGATACATTAATTTTAAAATTTTACAAGACACGGACACAACATATATAGGTATAAAATTAAATATTTATAATAATATTCTATTATTTTCATTGATATCAAATTATTAATTTTTAACACTTTTTAAACCCTTTTCAAAATATATGAAATATTTAAGATATTTTCATATGTCAATACTTGCTAATTTTTTAAGGGTCCATATTATTATAAACTACTTAGTATTTAACACATTTTTTACTCGGATACGGCATAGACACGGCTCAAAAAACTCTCAAATATAATTCAAACACACTTGAACACAGCTAATCATGAATTTTTTATTTGGACACTTTCAAACACGTGTGTCAGATGAGTGTCTTCAGGTGTCGATGTTCGCGGTTTGTCAGACACGTGGACATGGCAGTCTCACAAAGTATCTGTGTTTCTTGGGTTACATGTTACAACTATGGGAGGAGGCTAACCTGATCCTTGTCCAATTAGTGACCAAAATGGTCCTTCTAATATTCTAAATGAAAGAAATTGTAAAGTTATCATTTTACCCTCCCTCATTCTTTTCTCTCTCCGAGACTCCCACCTCCTTCCACCCTACCTTTCCCTCATCGGTGACTCACCCTACATTGCCGTTGTCTGCTCTGCCCACAAGTAGCAACTCACCTCCGAGTCTACTGTATCAGATATCGCCTCCTCTTCCGTCGTCTGGATCTGGTGGTCGTACCCACCCTTCGTCCAAGTCTATGCCATCGTCTACTTTGATGTCATTGTTGCCAAGCATTTCCATTAGCATGGCGGTCGAAATCACCATCACCATCACCATTCCGAGGATGCTAGGAGAATGTATTCCTAGCAGTTTCCGGGAGGCGAACCGGACTTTCTGGGCTTCTAAACATGAAATGCCCTCGAAAATCTGATTCATCTTCCGTAGCCAATTGTAGACTTGCTCGGGGTCCATCACTCCCTCGAACGTAGGGGATTGGCCCGACAAAAATTTGTGAACGGCCTGCCGTTGGATATTTGAGTCGGCGATCCGATCAGCTGCTCTAGCCAGCTAGAGAATCAGGGTCGCTAGGCCTGTAGAATCGTCTTCGACGTGTCGTGAGGTATCCCTCCTTGACGACATGGCTAACTGATGGTACCTACAAAAATCCTGAGTTGATCAGTCTCGGAAAACCCATACACAATAAGTTAGCACATCCAGCCTAGAAGTAGAACATAGCGTTATCATCCTCAGAAGCATAATGCGGCTCAGTCCTTAGGCTCACTAGGACCAAACCGTTATGATACCAAATGAAACACCCTAACTAGCTAGCTTATGCTTAAGTCATAAACTGATCTTAATTAGGTTGTTATCTACTCGGTGGGATTACTTGTAGTCCCTATATGTTAGAAAATATCCCCTTTACGAAAATACGGACCGGTTAAAACTTTTTCCTTTGCATAAACTTAGAGGTAAATATGAGCCACGCGTGAATGAAACATATATTACAAATGCTAGAGCCTTTTGGCTTAACGATCAATAGACAAACAACATGTTAGTCCAGTAAGCAAATATTCGAAATAAAATCCAACACGCAACGGTTCTTCATGATACATCATAAAGGGGGCCATAACAATGATTATACATAAGTCAATATAGTACATAACATTCATAGCTAGCAACAGTCATTTACGGGAAGTTTGTAAACCAAATACAATAATAAATACTATCCTTTACATATCCTAAGGACTGATGGGTACTACCCCTTGTTTGTACAAAATATCATGGAGACTAAAGAAGCAAGGTTAGCTTCGCTCCACCTGCGACTGCCCCTACTCGCTGTCTAAGCCCTCCTTGGAGTCTTCTTTTTCTTCGGCTACCACGACCTCATCCTCCTTGCCAAAATCTACCTCCATCAGGTCCTCGTCCTCAACGTCCTCGAATGACCCTGCCGAGGAGTATAAGGCGGAAAGGCCATCGTCGGTGTCGTCCTCGCGTAATTGCTCGGGGGCAGGCGAAAGGTCCTGACGAGTCTGGGATGACTTTCCTTCGTCATCCTTTATCGTGATAGGGTGGTCGGTGGACGCTCCTAGATTTGGAAGTGGCTCCAGTAAGGGCCCCAGATCAGGGAAAGGGTCGTTCACAGCAGCAATCAGTACATATATGCGGGTCTCCGTGATGACCCTGGTAACCGAGTTAATCCGTCAGGTCATACTGATCAGCAGGGTTGTCTCCACTGACGGGGAGGTCATCAGTGGCACCTGGAGTCACAAGTGAATGGGGGTGAGAATGATGCGTCCTCAGTGGAACGATATAAGGGTCACTATTCTTCATTAGCACGATTATGATCTAGGCCGGTCAGGGAATTTCTAAGTGTCAAGCCATTCTATTTTCCCTAGCTCATTTTTATTCTTGCTATTCCTAAACAATTTTATCTAAATTACTACATGTAAGGGGATAGTCTAATCTTTTCCTTAGTCATTAAGTAGTCTCTGTCGAACTTATTAATGTCGATCATCTAGTACTTAAGGAACTATAGAGGGTTATCATAAGGCAATCGGCCCATGCCCTCTTGTCATACATACCTTATACATATGCACACACACACGCACACATACATATACAATTCATGCATGAGGGGTTTGGGGACTTTCTCTTATTACGTGTCCTATGGCAGCGTCCCTTTTTTTCGTTACTTTCTGTCCATTATTCACCTTTGCAGTCCGTGGGACCATAATCCCCGTGCGGTTACAACCCACTTACGTCTCCATATCGTTGATGACCGGGCAACGCTCCTTACCCGAGTGGCATTGAACCACGACTGCTCGAAAGCATACTTCGTCGGCTGGCGATAGGGAGTGACCATCCGGCTTGCAGAATGGTGAGGGGTCCACCCTTTCGACGGCACTAGGAGTGCATTCGTACTTGGCATAACATTCTCTTTGACATTTTGCACGCCCCTTTTGGCGGCCTTGACTTTTTTTTATTGGCGTAAACTTTACTTTTTATTCTTTCCTTATCTTTAAATCTAGGCGAGGCCCGCGTCCAGGTTTGAGCCTGCGTTTCTTGATCATTGGACCAGTCTATCTCGCTAGGCTGGCAGGGGCTTGTCATGCTTGACATGCCAAGAGAAGGGATTCCCTATTACATAACTATATACTTAATTATAAGGTCAATCTAGTACCATCGTGGCCGGGACCTTCCTAAGACATCTCATTTTCCCTAAGGTTCAGTTATGATTTTTATTTAATGTTAGGCGAAGAGTTCTAATGTTCTAAGGTCGTCCTAAGGTCCTAGTGACGACCCCGACCTCATGATGCACAATAACATTTATAGTAGGCTATACAATCATAACATCATCATACAAAAAATACACATACTCGGCACAACTTCATATTTCAATAAAGGAGAGAAACTTTATGATAGGGATTCTCAAAACCTTAAGTCATTCGAATGACACCCCAGGGGTCATTTGAATGTCACAGAAATGACTCTCAAATTAATGCTTGAAATGGGTCATTTGGATGACCCTGAATGGGTCATTCGAATGATATAGGCCTTGCACTCTTAGTTCAGTGAAATTTGTGGCTCATTCGAATGACTAATGCTAGTCATTCGAATGACTTGCACTTTGTGCCCTCATATTGAAAATTTTGAGTTTCATTCGAATGACCCAAGGCATGGTCATTCGAATGACTCATGTCTAGCTCGGTTTAGAAGAATTTCTTGTGATTCATTCGAATGACCCTATGGTGGTCATTCGAATGTCCTACCTTGTTTTTGTTCTCTGTTCTCGAGGGTTGCATGGTTCATTCGAATGACCACGACTCTGGTTGGGTTGGGAGAATTGCTGGAGGAAGAATATGTCAGGGGAAGTCCTAAGGGATAAGTTTAGATGGTGAGAAAAGTAATAGGATAACAAAAAATGAGTATGCATGAGGGTTTAGGGCCAATGGGTCTTGAGGGGCAGAGTTGGAAAAATCATGTTATGAAAGTACAAGCGAAAGCCTAAGGATTAGTTAACAAAGGTGGGTAATAAGAAGGTTAAGAAGGATAGCGTAGTGAGAATATGAAGTTGGTAAAGGTAAGTAAGCACAAGATAAATGAGCCTAAGATAGAAGTAAGCGTATAAGAGAATTAGAGTGCCCGTCAAAGTGTAAGAGCCAAGAGTGTGTATAAGCATTCCAAAGGGGCGTAAGAGAAACTCTTAAAGCATGATGAGGTAACGTTCCCAGAATATGAAAAGGATGGTTACTTTCCTACATAGTAGGAGGCCTGTAGTGAAGGTACTGCTATTCCTTGCATGGTTTGAGGTATGCAAGGAAGATATTATTTCGGCAAGAAATGTCTCTGTCCTGCAGGTAGAAGCTTGCAAGATGGTCTTTATGGGTCGAAGCTTGTAGAGAGGTGGTGTCCAGTATTCCTCCTATAGGTAGAAGCTTGCATGAAGGTAAAGCACTCAGTATTCCTGTAGGTTGGTTGCTTGCAGGGATGTTCACTTTCCTGTCGGTAGGTGGCTTGCAGGGGAAGGACGATTGTATTCCTGTAGGTAGGTAGCTTGTAGGAACATTCGTTCGCCTGTAGGTAGTGGCTTGCAGGGGAAGGATGGTTGTATTCTTGTAGGTAAGTAGCTTGCAGGAATGGGATAATCAGTACTTTTGTAAGTAGGTAGCTTATAGGAGTGGGCGCTGCCCTAGTCGAAGAATTAACAAGGAATAGTTTCAGAAAGTATGACGTATGTGTATGATTAGGTATGTATATTTATGTACACGAGAAGGCCACGTCCAGTGGAAAAGGTTCCCTAGCCAACCCTACAAGGTTAGCAGGTACATAAGTACAGGGTCGTACTCCTAAAGCAGATAGGATTAGACAGCACAATGAATCCCCTTGATAAATAATGCAAAGATTAGAAGTTCCCCCAGTCACCTAATAAAGTAGCTAAAGCTGCTCAGGACTAGCATGAATTAAAGTAATAACAAGTCAGAACTTTAGCATATTCTATCACCTAGAGATCTCTTGAGCGGCCTGGATCATAATTGGTGTGGTGACCTTTGTGTTGATACTGATACTTTATTCCCATCTTGGAATTCTCCGGTACCTTCATTATCATAGTGGGTTTGTAAATCAGTTTTTGAGGTTTTGTTTTTTGGGATTTTTTCTTGTAATTATTCAAGTTGATTCTAATTTTGTTGTCTTTGGTGTTGTTTTTTCTTGGGGCTTTTTTGGTGGTCTGACTTTTTGTCCAGGAGTGCACTATATCCCACAGTTTGTATTGCTTCCCTCATTGGGTTAAGCCATTCTTCGTTGAAATTCTTATTGTCATAAAAAAAATGTAATTATTTTTTATTTATAATCTTAGCCGTTCATTAGTTTTTAAATGGCTGAAATTTAGGGATCAAATTGGTCCCTAGCAAGAACCAAATTAGTAGAATCCTACAGCTATATCATGTCATTGAAGCATTAGAGTACTTATTTTCAAGTGGTATGTTCGTGACAAATTGTGTGTTTTGAACTAGTGCCTGAAATTTCAGCTCTTTAATTGCAATAAAATGTTGAACGCATCTAATTTTACCACTTTTTTTTGGCTTTGTTTTCAACTTCAAATTTGCAAAAAATAATGGTATTTGGAACAAGGTAGGACCAAGGCCAAGTGGCTTTCAATATGTCAATGCAGAGGGCCTTTATGAATAATTTCCTAGGACCCTGTTATTTAAGGAAGAGCTCCTAGCAAGGACAAGATTATTGCGGGTCTATTTCAACATTAGTAATCAATGATTTTCTGGACACATTTGAAGCAAATTGAAAAATAATTGCTTTTGTTTAGGGGGATTAATCCTTCTTAAATCCTCATTTGTGGCACTATGCGTTGGACTAAAATAAAAGGCTTAATTTTTATGTATGGCCTACCAACGCTATTATCACATGTTCTCCTTAACAATAATGCCCACCGAATTCTTTTCTTATGCAATTTTTCCATGAATTTACAAAATATAAAACAAAAATAAAAAATTCCATCCGTGTTCAAATTTTCCAAAGGAATCCCAGCTCAGCAACTTGTGAGACAAATACACAGCAAAGTGAAGAGGTGATTTGGGATTAGATTTGTCCCAAGCACTATCTGCCTCTGATTATGAGAATGGTTCAAGAGAACTCAAGATACCTAATATTGGCTCTGCTTAGGGGACTGAGTCTCAGTTTGAAAATAAAATTCAAAAAATAAACCAAATTAAAAGGTTACCACAAACCAGTCCTTCCGTAGAATGCGTGTTTGTTTTTAATAACAAACAAGGTTAAAAGATTAAGTTGTCTGGCCGGGAAAATTTATTTTTTTTCATCAAACAAAAATTAAGTCAACCCAATACTGTCGGCAAATACAATAAATTTTTTGATAAGCTAAAATTGTGAGAGATATTATTCTTGTAATGTTATGAATAAAACATTTAAGGTTAATTTTTTTTTTAAACAAATGTGTTTCTCAAAAATTGAATTTGTATCATCGTCTTTTCGTGACGCTACAACTTGTTGATTTTTGTGATTTTAATAATTGGATGGCAATAGCTTGAATCCAAAGGGATAGGCATTGGCATAGGCAGAGACCCGTCATCATAATTATCTCTTGGATTTCATTTCTCTTGAGGCTATTCAAGCACTTTCTGGACATTGGTATCTTATTTGAATTCATTCACTAGTTAAGAACGCTTTCAGCAAGTACTTAGTATACACGCCAAACGCTGATTGTAAGAAAGCAATGTTTTTTTTTTTTTTTCCTTTCCTAGTTAAAATATAGCTGTTTCACATGTTCCAATCATTTGCAGTCAGAGGTTGATTCCCACAAACAGGGACAATCAACCTTTTATGAAAGCAAAGAAAAAAAAAGGGAAGAGGAAGAAGACGAGTAGAAAACATTGGTTCGAATTACGTAGGTCGCCAACTTCATTTTTGGTCCCTATTAAATGACCCCATTGATTATATTGTCGTAGATAAACAATTTGACAACGAAGCCGACACTTATTTTTAACGTATAGAGGCAGCAAAGAGTAATAGAAAATACAAAGCATTAATGTACAACTTTGGAGTTTGACTTCGCCGAACAGCTCATATGGGAAATATATATATATATATATATATATATATATATATATATATATATATATAAAAGATAAAGCCTACAATGGCATGATAAGGTATGGAGATTACAGAGGGAGTTATTATTTATAATTCAAAATGTCCAAATTGGATGCCTGAATTAGGACATGGAAGCTTCACAATGTCAGAACAAAGAGACAGGCTATCAAAGAAGGATACCAATATTAATATCGCTAAATACATTTTATTATAATTGAGAGATGAAGATAATTTATTGGAGTTCAGAACATGCTCGTGGAAAAATTATGCACTTGAAGACAAATCACTAGTTTGGATGCTTGTGCGCCATGAGTAACTTGAAGAGAATATTGTGCAGTTTGCGCCATCTAGGAAGGACAAAAGAAAAGGGTTTAATTTAATTATGCGCACAAATGTCCTTTGATTACTTCTACTGCAAGATACAGGTTCGAGTTTTCTCGTTTCTTAATAAAACGCACCTCATGTTTTCAATATTGTAATGTTAGTTTACTACATTACTTCATACCGTGGTTACCCTTATCAGTGTCTTTCTAAGTTTTCCTGCTTTGAAATGACTTGGCGCTCAATTATGCATATGAAATTATATATTATTTTACTGCTCCATTGAGCATGCATGGTAAAAAAAAACCTTCCATATATCTAACTATTGAGGGGCTTTTCTTATTAGTTTTTGGATTGCTCAGTCAAACACGAGTGTGAAGACTTATTATTATTATTATTATTTTGTCATTTAAAAAATCATTTAATAACATTAAAATAGAGAAAATATAGGGTGTCTAGACAAAATTAACCTTGAGCAGTTCGTGTTATAGTAATTAAATATTATTGAAAGTATGAACAATGACAAAGATAAACTTATAAGAAATACATTTAATATTTTTTTTAATTTAATTAAATAACAAATAATTTTGAACAAATTTTTATTTGAGCAGAGACGCCAACCTCACAAGACACCAACCTCAAAAGTGTGAAGGTTGTCGTGTAGATGATTAACTTTAAGTAATGCTACGTGTAAATTACATTTTTTTTTTCACCGTATAGCAATGTATGCATAAGTATGGTATATATAACGGTAATTGTGCACACAAACTTTTTACATATGCGCACAAATTTTTATATATAAATTCATAAAAAATTTTAAATATTGAACAAAATTAAATTAGATTTGTGACACATTAAATTACGAAAAGTAACTGTCACATACTCTCTCTTAATCCCCGCTCCATTTTTAGTGTGTGTACTCGCTCTCTACCATGTACACATATTTTAAAGCAAATACGCAAACTTTTAAACTCACATACATAAACTTTTGAACAACAAAGCACAAAATTTTGAACAACAAAAAACAAAGAAAATGACAGAAATGAAAAACGAAGACGAAGAAGAAAACTTAGATACTCACATACACAAAGTTTTCTATACACATGCACAAAATTTTGAACAAGCAGAAATAAAGAATATGATAGAAACAAAAACGAAGAGAGAGAAGAAAACTTTGATAATCACATGCACAAACTTTTGAAGAACCATGCACAAAATTTTCTCTCACATGCACAAACTTTTGAACAATAAAAAATAAAGAATATGACAGAAACAAAAATGAAAATTGTGGAATCCATAACGTCTTGCGAAGAAGGAAAAAACGCAAATGAAAAAAAAAGTTTATATCAAGATAGCATATGTAATAAATGAAAAAGCGAAGAAGATAAAATGAAAAATTGATGAAAAAATAGTGTTTGTGATAAATGAATAAAAAGGAGGAAGAAAAAAAATTATGAAGGCATGGTAGGGGGAGAAGAGAGGGGAAAAAAGAAATAAAAGAAGAAAAGCGTGAGGGAGAAATAAAATTTCTTTGTCTCATTTTTGTGTCTCCTTTCCTATACCACTAATACAAAATGGTTGAATGCAGTATTATGGTTAGTTTAAAAGAGAAAACCTATTTCAATAACTCATATCAACAACTTTTTTGACAACTCTCTTTATCTCTCTCCTCTCTCTTTCATGTTTCCTCCTTTTTCTTTTTTCTCTTATTTTTTTCTCTATCATTGTGTCTTGGTTGTAGGGAGGTTGTCAATTTTGGGTTGTTGAAATAGCTAACCTCAGTTTAAAATGATTTAACGGGAAAAATGGGTATAGTATGAGTTATGAACATATAATTGGAGGGGGACTCAGAGCAAGATAGGAAAATGAGACAGAAGATCTACATCAGACAGAGAGTTGGGGAGATGAGATAGAAAATGTGCATTAAATGTGGTGTGCAAAATACGTAAAGTGATGTACACAGAATATTTTTCATTAAATTTCATGCGTAAAGGAAGAAAAAATCTTTTACACCCTCGAGTTTTACTTATATCTATTTACATGAATAATAAAGTTGGTCAGAAAAAAAATTAATAAATCTTGAATCAAATATGTTGATCTCACTTTTATTACAAGTATGTCAAGGTTAAGGTGTTAGACTAGCATGGAAAAAATGTTACTTAGATACTCAAAAATTAATCTCAATGTCAATTAAGCCCTTGAAAAAAAATAAAGTGTCAATTTAATCCTTAAAACCTTAAAATATTGACATTTTCAAAAACTAAGTTATATTTTTTTTTTTCAAATACTTACTTGACACGAGTCAATTTTTAAGGATTTGGTTGACACTTTTCCGCACTAGTATCCATGCTTGAATCTCTCGTACAAGAATTCAATCCCCTACAATCTCCACATGATTACATTTCGAGGAACCCTCCATTGATAACACTAGTCTCTTATAATTGGTTAAAAGGGATGTAATTTGAAAATAGATCTTAATGAAAGTCACAAAGCTAATGGAATGACACATATACAGTGTGGCCTTTTTGTACCAGTGATCTCTCTGCTCTGCTTTTGTGATTTGCCCCAACAAGAAAAGGTAAAATTAGACCAAAACCACTGAACCTTTTCTTCCCAATCACAATCTTTTAATCTTTGCCTCATGATCATTCAGTTATTCTTTTTTTCAATTTTTGTGTCTCTATTGAATAGCTACCACCTAGATGGATAAATCCCACTTAGATTTTGGTCTCCCATTATGTTCTGTTTTTGAAGTGACACACCATTGTTCTAACAACATTCTCTGCTGGGTAAGATTTTGTGTATCATCTTCAGCATTGCACATTTCTTCTTTTTCATTTATGCTAGAGTTGTATTATTTGACAATAATGTCAACTCAGCAATGAGATCTTCATAAAGTGCACATGGCCACACTACTAAGAGTCCACACGATATTTCATATTAAATGAGTATAAATTCTTTTTCTCTTTGTGCTAAAATATATTCGAGCAAACTACATACAAGTTATAAGATCAATTGCACGTACGTTGCAGTAAAAGTTCTGCTCTTTGTAATAATTGATCACCCAAAATTGTCGGCTATCACAAATAATATTTCAGAAATGCAGGGTTCAGTAAACAAGGGACAATTGCATTATTGTGATTGTCGTATTTGTATATATAAGTATAGTATACAGTTGTTTATTTCTACTATAATTAATTAGCTATGGTTTTAGTACCCTAGCTAAATAAAAACAACGGTTTTAGCATCTTTCCACGCTAACACCGAAGTCGTATGAAGTCAGAAAATTGACATTGATGAAATCCACATTTAATTAAAAAGATTTGTAGTTTTCAAATTGCAAATAAGATTAATCATTCGGGTAGTTGGTTGAGTTTCCAGCAGTTTCTAAGGGAAGAAAAATATGACCTTAATTAAACAGGCTCAGATGTCAAAAGTAATTTTGTGCATTTGTTCCCAAATGATGAAACTTTTCCAAACGATCATGACTTTCGAAAAAAAAATCCCGAAAAGCCAAAAAGAAGAGGAGGGCAGTTTTCTACCCGAAGAGGTATGTGGCAGAAAAGTTAGTCAAGAAAAGGAAAGGGGGTATAGAGTTTTTCAAAATTTCGTGTAACATCACCAAAGGGAAAAAGAACCTAGAGAAGGTGCGGTTCTGTTATCTTCAATTTAATGCAGCATACTTTGTTTTGGACCCCTTGCCACTCTCAGGGTTTACTTCTCCACGAGAATTTTGCCCCTTCTCAAGTCTTGTGGTTTAATTCATACTTTATTTTGCTTATTCTTGGACTAGCTTTAGCCTAGCAAAGTCACTCCTATTTTCTTTCTTTACACGACCGAAGCCAGAGATCAAACTCCTGACATTTGGTTAAGAGAGCATGAATCCATTCCGCTCAACCTCCGAGTTGTCACTCCTTTAAATTCCATACATAGTTCTTATTTGGATGGCTTTATATATATAATGATGAGAGAGGGGTAATCGTGTTGGTGTGGTTCATATTTGAATGAAAACCCAAATATGAAGCAATCAAATTTAATTAGATTGTTTGGTTTTTAGATTTTTTTTCCTACAAATTTAACTAAACTGATTCGATTAATCACATTAATTTGGTTCAGGTCATCGAATTGAAAGGAAATATAGAGTTATATTTTTTAAGTTTTTATCATGATAATTACTAGTAATAATGTAAAATTTGGTTATAATATACTTAATAATGACATATCTTTAAAATATTTAATTTTGTCTTCAAACTTTAAAACAATAATCACTTTCATCATTCGTTATAGTCTCTCTACTTCTTCAACTAACGGACCATATTGACGTGACCGTTAACGGCACCACCAAAATAAAGTCGTTCTATGTGATGTGCATTGTTCATCGTCTTCCTTGCCCATCAAATCATGATTTAGGTTTTAGGATCCGGTCCAGCATGAAGCAAGGCGCCATCATTGATTGCTCTATTTGAGACATTATTTTTTTTGTTTCTTTACAATTGTTAGATCAAGATCTACAAAGTTCAACCATAAACTTTGAGAAAATCGATGTGTTTTTGCTCGAGGAAAAAACAAGTGAGTTTCCTCGATTTTTCAAGGATTTCTCCTTCACATGCTAATGAAATTTATTGTTCTTTAGCTCCTTAAACTCAAAAGAAGAGCTCTACAAAACCCCTAAGGAGGCTTTCATCATTTCAGTCAAGACAACGTTTAGGTTTGTTGTGTTTCAAGTATGAATGTGAAAGTCTCATATTGAAGAAATTTGAACTAAGTGTAGAGTATATATTTGGGAAGATCCATAAACTCATTGTCATAAGGTTTTAGGTTAAGATGTGGTGTCTAACCCATTTTTATGTTTCTCACTTAGACTGTTGGTTTAAATTTCTTTTGGGTTTGGGCTCCTCCTCACCGTTTTATACCCAACAAGTAGAATTATGGCCGATGGTTTGAATCTGGGTTAAAATTTGCTCATGAAGTTTGCACCTAGGTTGCAATGACCCAGTTGGTTTGTGTTTGTGCTTGGGATGTGATACCAGCCCTAGAGCGCGATTTGCCGCGAGCACAAAGCTTCTCTTGGGGGGGAGCATACCAATGTTGAGCCTCACATTTGAGGAGGAGATTATTATGTTTCAAATGTGAATGTTAAAATCTCACATTAATAAAATTTGGTCTAAGTGAAAAGTATACATTCAGAAAGACTCACAAACTCATTCTAGCGTCTAACTCACTTTTATGTTTCTCACTTGGTCCGTTTATTTAAATTTCCTCTGATTTTGGGCTCCTTCTCATTGTTTTATACCCAACAAGCTTGTGCCAAAACAAATCAGCTCAAGCGGATTGGGTTGAGGACCAAATTGATAGTTTAAAGTTTCGGAACCAAATTAAATTTTTTAAGGATACAAGACCTAATTAAAAAAATGAACAGATGCATTTTGAGGACTAAAAAGGTATTTTAGACGCATAAATAAATAAAAAAGATAACAATGATTTTATTACTAAAAAATTAATGCAATTTGTCCATAAAAAAAATAACTTAAGGCAATTTGAAAATGATTAGAAATAAACAAATAAAGAATAGTTGATTGGGTTTGAGCATTTAGGAAGTGGTTAAAATTTTACAAAACTAATAATAATGGGTGAATAAACATCAATTTAGTCCTTAAAGATGACAACTTTCATCAATTTCGTCTCTAAACTTTTAAAATTATCAAAGTTGTCCACTTGTCCTCCTGAAATTGTCAAATGTCTATTAAGTTAGTGCATGGGATTAAGTGGTCGTCCAACCCTAGTAACGACTAATGACAACTTATTCTACCAGGTAATTTAAGGTGCACATCCAAAGTGCTTTTCTTTTGGATGCACATTAGAAACATGACCCAACTTTAGAGACTAAGTTGATGTTTTATTTCATAATTATTTTGGTTTTACTCTATCTAACAATTACCCATTTGTCCAAATTGATCCCTGGTTTGATTTGAATTTTTGAGTTCATTGGATCAGCCTGATCCACTTGCACTCCAACTTATAATAATGAGTTGCATTATTTAGATTCATTTAATATTAGATATGGTGTTGATTAATATTTTATTTATTATTAGATAAAATCTAAATAAATTGAGTCCTCACATCTAATAGAAGATTAAACGTGTATTTCATAAATAAAAATAATAATAATAATTGAATGCATGTTGCATTTCTCTGTAATAATGGGACATTCCGTCACACTTGAGAAGTTTCAAACACGCGAGATAATTTAAGAACTCTGAGGGCTAAGCAGCATGGCACAACCACCAAGGTCGGTGAAAAGGAAGAACCGCCCTATCTACTAGCATTGTAGCCATTACTTACCAAAGATTGCCATATGCCTATCACACATTGAATTGATTTACTGTAAATTTTTTTCCCCGTCAAATTTTGAGATTCTGAAGAGAATGCCCCCCACAAACATTGCTAATAGGACACACATAGAAGCAAGTCAAACCATATGATCAGATCATCTGTGGTCCTTTCCATATGCATCCAATGGATGTGGCATCAGGGCCGTCCAAACATGATGACCCACCTGGTGGGACCTGCATGATTATGTGGATTATCTCACAGAGAAGAAGAAATTATTAAGTTTTCATGAATCATCAAATAATGAGAAATTTTAATTTCATGTAATAAACCAATTCACGATCAACTACTATTTACTTGAAGTTAAAAGTATATTATTTTATAATCTTATTTGACCCTAATAATTTTTCAAGAACAAGGAGAGGAGACAAGTTAATAAAGTCATATATATAAATATATAAAATAAATAAATAAATAAAAACTGGCACTGTCCAATCAGCCATTGTGTACATACAACTTCCTCTCCTTTTCAAGTCCGCAACTATTTATTTGATTCCCTATATATGAGGCCCCCATTTTATTTTTCTCAACTTGGTGCTTGCCCCCTTAAAACGATATAAGACCTTGTTCAACTCTTTCAACACTTCCCTCCTTCCTCTCCTCTCCCTCTCTTGAACCCAATTCCCGGCACACAGCACGGCAGCGCCACTCCACGTGGGTTTCGGAGAGGAAGAGGCCCGTCCCTTCAAGAGCAGTGCACATGGGAAGACACTCTTGCTGCTACAAGCAAAAGCTGAGGAAAGGCCTCTGGTCTCCGGAGGAGGACGAGAAGCTTCTCAACCACATCACCAAGCACGGCCATGGATGCTGGAGCTCAGTCCCTAAACTCGCCGGTACATATATATATATATATATATATATATATATATATTGTTATTCAATTGACATCATTGCAGCGATTAATTAGCATATATGGCTGCAGGTTTGCAGAGGTGCGGGAAGAGCTGCAGGCTGAGGTGGATCAACTACCTGAGGCCCGATTTGAAGAGAGGAGCCTTCTCGCAGCAGGAAGAGAATTTGATAATTGAACTCCATTCTGTCCTTGGCAACAGGTATAGCTAGTTTGAGGCTTCTTGTCTTTCTTTCTTTTTTTCTTTGGTTTCCCTTTTAAGGCCATATCAGATTACCCTTTGAGGGGCTTTTTATCGTGATCTGCAGGTGGTCTCAGATTGCCGCGCAGTTACCCGGGAGAACCGACAACGAGATAAAGAACCTGTGGAACTCGTGCCTCAAGAAGAAGCTCAGGCAGAGAGGCATTGACCCAAACACCCACAAGCCACTCTCCGAAGTTGACGTTAAGGACGACAATAAGGAGAGCGGCCAGAAATTAGCCTCAATGGGTTCCAACACCGAAGTAGTAATTAAGCCCAAGCAAAATTCTATTTCCCCGGAGAGATACCTTCTGGAAGTTTCCACCAGCTCCATGATGATCAACGGCGGCGGCTGCAGCAGCAACATGATCACCACCACCACCACCGCCTGCACCCCAGCCACGCAGGAACTGTTCCTCGACAGCAGGTTTGACGCCGGCTCCATCCTCACCTGCAGCGCCAGGCCTTGTGACGTGGCGGCTGGATACTTCTCCTTCCAGCAGATTGGCGGCTATGGAGGAGGAGGAGGGGGAGGAGGAGGAGCTGGGTCACCGAACATGAATTTCGGTGACCTTAACTTCATACCAAGCTCCGCCACCTCTTCCTCCTCCCAGGTGATGACGCCAGGCCTCAACTCTTCTCCCGCCATGCTCCATTCCGTTTCGGCCTCGCCGGTCTTCCCGACCCATGTAAAACCCACCGCCAACAACAACAACAACAACAACAGCAACAGCAACGACAACCACCCTTCCGCATCCGACGGCTGGGAGGCCGTTACAAAGCAGTTACAAATCAGTTACAACAGCAGCTGCACGAGCACGTTTGCCGAGTCGGCAGTGAAGGCTGACAGAGACGCTGCAGCCGCCGCCGCCGAAGCAGCAGAAGACATAAAGTGGTGCGACTATCTCAACACCCCGTTCCTCACCACGCTGCATCAAAACAACGCCCAGTCCATCATCTACGGTGCTGCCGAGGCCAAGCCGGAAACTGCGGGGTTCATAACCGACGAGCCAAGCAATGGCAGCTGGCAGCAGCAGCAGCAGCACCACCCTCAGGCCTCCTTCCCACTTTCGGACCTCCAGAGATTTTCGGTGGCTTTTGGCCAAACGCTGTAGGGAAAAAAATACTTCGATTTCAGGTAACACACACACAGAGATGCCGACATTTCCAAATAGGTGTGCGCTGTAAATGTCTTTTTTTTTCTTCTTTTTCTTCTGAATTATTATTTTTCTTTTGATGTTGTAAATGTGTCTAATACCACCCAAAAAAAAAAAAAAAAAAGAAAGAAAATATTTGTGATTGAATATTCGAGCCTCTTCTCAAACATATATAGAGGAACTACTACTATTTGCAGAATAAGGCTCGGCTGCTGCTTCTGTTCTTAATTACATTATTCTTCTTTCCAGTTATTACTTAAATGTGCAGCATGTGACGGTTTCGTCTGTGGGTAAAATTCACTGCATCAAATATTCACTTGAGTGTGTTCTGTCCCACCTTTTTACAGTTACCAACCGCATTGAACGAGTTCATGGAGGGAGGGAGGGTGTGTGCGTGCGTGACTCAATAGTTTTCAAATCCGACTATCTTTTGGATGCCCGGGATTTGTTCTCTTTTCTTTTTCACAGTCAGCCTTTCAATTGATCCTTTTCTTAAAAAAAAAAAAAGGGGAAAAAAAAAAGGTTGAGATGAGTCCATTGAACTTCCATCTTTGTTTTCTCCATCAGCATCAAAGTATAGAGGGACCATTATTTTTTTTTTCTTCTTTTCTTTCTTAAATGGGTGTCTGTCACTGTCTCCCTACAGATGGAGATTGTTTTCACTTTTTTGGGGGAAAAAATGCCTGACACCAGAACTCACCTCCCTCTTCAATGACTGAAGACGACAAAGTCTACGACATACTTAACCTTCCTTCGATTTACCTCTTTCAAAAAGGCCATCGAATTTGTACATACACAAGCGTGGATAATTTGATTACCAAACTATAAACTGAAGAATGGTACAAGGAGAGCCAATAGAACCGTGTAGCCAAACATTTACGGCACGCCACCGACTAGTTAGTTAGTTGGTGATTTGTATTTCTTATTTATCAAATTTCACTTTTCTATTTTCAATTTATTTATTTTTTTTCAAGATTTTCTTATTTTCTACGGTCTCTCTAATAAAATTCACAAATTGAAAATGAAGAAATAAATATGATTTTTTTTTTGTTTTAAATACAAAGTAATTCCTTAGAGCTTAAAAAGTCCACTATATGACCTTAAACATTATTTGAATTGAGATACTAATCAAAATATAAAGAATATTTACATCATAATTACATATTTAGGATTGAGGGGTCCTAAGTTTTGAATTGTCATCAACTTAAAATGGACTTTCGCATTTTAGGTTATGCTTGTTGAAGATAAAAGAAAAAAAAGTGATGAAAGTTTTTATGAATGACGAATACACATAAATTTCAGCACACATGAAACCTTCCTTCGTTTGTATCCTCAACCCAACATACCCCTTTGAAGGATTATTTTGTCATCGACATTTCGGTTTGGGGACCCAAATTGGTATTTAGGCAATAAATAAATGGTGAAAATATATGTAAAAATAAAATCCAAAGTCCAAACCATTCCCAAATTCAGTTAAGCTCAATAAAGGCCACATAAAGAACATCTTTGACAGCTTTATTCAGTTAACACTAAGCGTACGGACACTGTGGAGTGAAGAAAAAATGGAAGATAAGAAAAAAAATATTGGATTCATAATTATGAGTCATTGGAAAGGATATTTTATGGTAGCGTATTGTGAGGTGACACGATTTTGTACTAATTTGAAAACTAGATGATTCTGTGTGGATGTCCTTAGCGTGGGCCTATGTGTGCCCCTAAAAGCTAATGGGTCCCTCAGTGGGCATCTACTACATACGTGCTGAAAACAGCGAGGATAAGAAGGAGAAAAGAGGGTTGCTATTTCTACACTTTAAAATTGATAATAACTTCTCTAATATAATTAATAAAAAGTAAACATGAAAGAGAGATAGAAAAGATTGTTCAAAAGGTTATTAATATAGGTTGTTGAAATAATTTTTCTTAGGAGCAAAAAAGGGCGAGAGAGAGAGAGAGAGAGAGAAAAGAGGGTTGATGTGGTTTTCACAGCCATGTCAGAAGTGACAGAGAAAGGGAGGAAATTCTGCTGAAAACGAAAGAAAGAAAGCAAGCTTCCCTGCACTTCAACGTACAAGTTGTTCTGAAGAAGCGCTCCCCCACAGCAGAAACAAGTTTTTTTCCTTTTTCTGTTTCATGTCAAAGTAGTGAAACAGGCTCAGATTTTTGACAAATTATTACTACAGGTTTGCGGTGCGGTCGACTTAAATTGTAATTGCATTATTTTTTTGGGATGTCTGTCCGGTATACAATACTTAGTCTTGATTAATTTAGGTCAACTCAGTTCACATACTTAGCTATGGCGGGCTCAAGACCTTACTTAAGCGATACCAAGCTACCTACCACTTGAATCAACTCCCTTTGGTAATTGTAATTTGATTATGATACACTGAAATGTTAACTTTTAAGTGATAGTTCACTTTATGAAACTCAAGCGTTAAGCATAATATAAAATCTTACTTAGCTTTGTTTTCTGTTTGGTTCCACTCTCTATGCATCCGCATTCCAAACCATATCAATTAAGAAACTACTGTTTGCACCACCTTAATCAATGATAAATGAAGTTGCAGTTTTGTGTCTATTTTGGGAAATCATTAATGGTTCTACAACTACTTTGTACAATTTGCCCTGACAATAACAATAACATGGAAAATTGAACTTCCACGTTCCCTCTTCTCTGTTTTACCATGCAGACACTTTATTTTTATTGGATCTCCATGTTGTTGAGAAAATCTGAGTCGGCTGTTGTCGTGGTAAATAGTATTATTAATTATTTTTTTTTTATGATATCCCTGTTAAAATTTTGATATGCAAATGATATTCCTCTTAGAAAGAAAAAAAAAATCCAGTTTTAGGCTTAGTTATTACCCTTTCACTAGCTGCAAGGTGACAAGTGTCAAAGTAAAAGGTTGTTATTAAGCAGTGCGGTTTTTTATTTGGCAATTGACATCAACAAAGAAGCTCAAGTCAAACTGTTTCAAAGCGTTTAGTTGTTGCTGGGACAGTGACGCCCTTTTTCCCTTTCACTTTCAGCATGCCATTTCTCCAATTCCCTGGCTTTGGTTCAAATTTTTTACAAAGCTATCTTGCCAATAGGAAGAAAATGAAGCTTGATGTGTCATGTTAATCAGAGATGTCCCTATTATGCAGAAAACGGAATATCTTATAAGCCTCACGATATGCTTATTCATGCATAAGGACAAAATTCTAGAGCCATCAGCAACGAGCCATCGATTCAAACAGAGTTTTGCCGTACTAGGAGCTTGTTGATTGTCCATGTGCACACCCATTCAATAAGTCTTCTCGGTCATTTAATATTTCAAAGCACATTATTTCTTTAATTTTGAAGGAGATAGCGATGGTATGTTTAGAATCTCAATGCATGTGAAACAAATAATTGGGTCTAGTTGATGGGGCCCTACAATCATCAGTGCACAGGAAACAGAACAAAAATCCTGAGAAGGATAATGGGGAGGTGGCTATGCAATCCCTAGTTTGATCCCGGTAAGTTATTAATATACTTTCGATAATCGAATAATTGTTCACATTTTTATTTTAGTGTTTTCGTGAATAATTGACTATTTTTTAAATTCATACAATATTAATTATTATTATTTTTGGTATATCCTTATTTAATAAGAGTAATGGAGGAGAGATAAAGTAGTAAAGCAAGGCAATAATATAAGTAACTTTTGTAAAGTACGGTGAAATTTTATCAACTTTAAGATTTTTTAATTATTTTTTTAATGTTCATGTAAAATAGAAAGTGAACAATTATTTAAAAACAGGCGAAGTACTTAATTTTAAAATAAACATTAGAAAGTTGTTTGTATTAAATTCTTTGCATTCATATAATTGTGCGAGGAACAAAATGTACACATCTGTATGCTAAATTATATAATATGAAGGCAATGATATGTTAATAATAATCAAATTGTTGATTATGATGATAATGATTGAGCTGATAATGACGGTGCTGATGAAGATATATAATATATATATATATATATAGCCTTTATCAAAAGATTTGTTCTGGGTGACAGATAATTTGTGCATTGTTATAAGAACGTTCATGCGAATTAATAAAACTAGGCTTGAAGTTGTTGAATAAAATAAAATAATTGTAATTTGAAGTTATTTGAGATTTCATGGTTTTTCGTGGTTATGTGACTCATGATTATTGTTAGTCATTGGAGATTTAGTAAGAGTTATTTGTTAGCGAGAATAATATTGATCTTAAGGAGTTTGTATGAGTTGAACAAAAATATTGTAATAGTTATAGAATATGTGAAGCCTCATCAGATTTTTACAAGTATCTTAGGTAGAGCTTACCACATTGGTTTTCAATATTACTAATAACATGGATTACATTTTAGAAATATTACTATATTTTAATTGGCTGGTAATATTACATTGACTAACTTTCGTGGCGGTTGTAATAACCGCCGCTATTCGACAAATTAAAGGCACATAACGGCCGTTGGTGTCACCGCCACGAAATTTAAGAATTTTGTGGCCGTTTATTGCTGCTAGTGGCGGTTCCTAGGTTTTTATTTTAATTAAAAAAAAGATAAAGGGCAAAGACGAGAATTCTCGAACCTAGGAACCTCTCTTTCTCTCCAACACTCTTAACCTCTCTCTCTCTCTGTCGAACCCTTTTCCTCCACCGACTCGCCATCCAGCCACACGCAACTGAAACCTCCCGAAGTGGAGATTCTCAGCATATCAAGCGGCAATGAAGACGACGTGAGACATCCAGTCGCGACGGCAGCGACGAGGAATCGAATCAGCGACTGCGACGACACGGAATCGAAGTAGCGACAGCGGCGAAGAGGAATCGCAGCAGCGGCAGCGGTACGAACAATCGTGGGCACCCGAATCTTCCGGGAGACCGGAAACCAGACGGCGGCGACGTGAAGGACAAGAAGTTCGAGTTTTTCGGTTCTGCAATCTTGATGCATAATAAGGTTAGGGTTTCTCTTTCTTATTATGCTAATTCCTGATTTTTCGATTGGGTGAGGGAAAACTATTTGATGATATTGTGTTTTTAGGGTTTGGTGGGTGAATTGTGTTTATTGCTCTGCAATTGTTCAAGACCCCATTGAGGAAGCTTGTGATGATGGGTTTGGATCGGTTGAAGAGAGGCAGAGGACCCCTCATGGTGAAGAGTGTGGCAAGGACCGTCCTTGCAGTGCTCTTGTCCAATTTGTACAGCATTCTCAAGATTCAGAATGTGTATGTGTGTACAAAACAAGCCATAGACTGAAATCCGTTCACAAATCAATCCCTACAAAACAGAATAGATATCTGATGCGCTTAGAGCTAGCAAGTGTACTAGTTGCGATAAGTAACAAGTGAGTCCTTTTGAGATTGGGTTGTTGCACCCACGAGGATTGGGTGACTAGGTTTTTTCACACCATAAGATTACTTAGTTAAGGTGTGTGGTTCTTTTTGGGCTTTTTTGGATTAAGAAGAAAATAAACAATTAAACAAATAAAAGAAATTAATAAAAGAAAAACTGCACCCATGATTATTTTTAAGAATTAAGATGAGAGAATGTTAGGTTATTAGACTTTCCCTTTCCTTGGCTATTTTGTTAGTTATTACTCCTATCCAATAATGAAATTATTGATGGTTTATGATCGGGGTTAATGGCTACTATCCTCTATCAGTCAAGTAACTCTTAGTCTAAGTTGGCCCCCTAATCTTTTAGTGAGGTCTAAACTTATTCTAAAGGTTATGTGTCCTATTTGTCAGCCCCTCACACAACCACACGTCGCATAAACCCTCTCAATGTCTCGTTCAACCAATGATTTGCTAAACCTTGCCCTCTCTCATACACTCTTTCTGTCTCTCGTCTCTTGCAAGGATGCGAACTACCTCTATGGTGATTAGGCACATAAATAGTTCAACAAAAATAGAGAAGCAAACGCAAACACCAATAAATAATTAGATTACAAGTTATCCGGTGCAAAGCTTTCGTCCATGCCCTAACTAAGGATTTAGTTCATGCCAGATGAAAATTAAAACAAGGAATAAACGGAGTATGAGAAGAGATACATAATGGGATAATGAGAATAGAACGAGTTTTTTGTTAAAGACCAATGGAGTCTCCAGAGTTCTTCTAGCTCTCTTAGGGTTGCATCCTCTTCCAAATTCGTCTCCTTGATGTTTTTGAGCTTAGATGATTAAGTTCTATTTATAAAGGAGCTGTTAGGGTTTGAGAGTTAATTTTATTTTTTGTAGCAGAGTCAGTTCGTTCGAGCAACCAAAACCTTCACTCAAGCGATATTGTAATTTTGGCACGGGTAAATTTTCTTCTCCTGTTGTGCGTTGGAGCATTTTCTACAACACTTGAGCATTCCCTAGAGCAATTTCTTCATATTTTCTTGACTTTTCTTTGCTCCTGAGCTTCCTAAACCTTCATGGCTTCCTCCTATAAACATTATTTACTTGAAAAACATCCAAAACACCTATTTCTACCTAGCATGCCTAATGGGTCAGTTTATGCACCTAAGTGGAAATCTATATGAATGCATGTAGTTATGTCCTAATATGCAACTAAAATGCCTAAAAACTATTTGAATTAGCAAGCAAAAAGAACTCTAATTAGAGAGTCATCCAGCCCCTAACTTGACACCTTTTCTTGTCCCGAAGAAAAGAAAATGAAGAAAGAAAAAGAAAATGAGTATCCAATTAGAATAAAAACAAAACTTGGAATAAAAATAATTAAAAACGAAAATCTTTTTGTTGCGGCGACACTATTAACATCCCCCTACAAAGCTGCAAAACTCAAGGAGGTACTTAAGCCGACTCAGAATACAAAACTATCAACGCAATAAAACCTTTTGTTTCTATGAAAGATTTAGATATGAAAATTGAGGTTACACCCCTCAATGTTGCTATGTACAATCAGAAACAACAGTAAATAGAAATCAGAAGTTTGAACCACTAAACTACAAACTTGTGCAAGCAAATAATTTTGAAGAGAACTCAGCAAGTTTGTGTGTGCATTATGGTGAGCCAAGTCCACATCAGATAAAGATTGTGCAAGTGTTCAAACAGAGACAAAGTTGTATGGCTTAGTATATTTCCTTTTTTCTTTCCACTCAAGCTAGCAATAGACTAGGGATCAAAAGGACTTTACTAAGCTTGTATCGTTTGGCTTTGGTAGGGGTATGATGGAATAGTCATTTAGGCTTTTCTTATACCCGTAACTTAAGGAACCCTCTCTCCTAAACCCGCTCATAGGTGAACCTAAACTTTAGTTGGTTGTACATTCATGCCTCTTTTTGGTTGTTTAGAGGTTTGATTTCCTTTGTACCCTTACTCCTTTTTCACTTTTCCAATTCTTTTTGTTTTTCTCCTTATTTTTTCTTCTTTTAACCCCTATCTTTTCTTTTTCTTTTCTTTTCTTTTCTTTTCACTTTTCACTTTTATTTCCACCATTTTCTTCTTTTTTGCTATCATTTTGAGGTTGAAGCATGAATGCTTTGTTGTCACCATGGGAGCATATCCTATAAAATGAATCTAAAAGTTTAGGCTTAAGGGTATCTAGGGATCAAGGGGGTTATGAGAAAATGGGCACATTGGTTAACAGACTACTGCTAAAGAAATCAAGGCTTCTTCATAGCTGAAAAAGGGTAACTAGGGAGAACTTTCCTGAAAGGTAGGCTGTGTAAGCTTACTTTTATGGAGTTTCAAACTTGGCCTGGTTCATTTCCCTAGCTAATGGCTTACTTGAGCTTATTACCATAGGGATTAACTAAGGTTCTAGAATCTGTCTAAACTATAACACAAACAGAAAATTGTAGAAAAACAAGCAAGGCTACCGTGCTCCTAAGAGTTTATAAATGTGCATAACGAGAACTCAAGAGACATGATTTAAACAAGCATAGATCGATTTTCCAACAAGTTCAAATAAATAATTCCTAGTTGCTGCCTAGTTGACAAATTAGTATATATTATCATCATTGGGTTCAACCAAATTCTCTAACTAAAATCTAACAAATGAATTGTTTCAAATTTTTCAATTTTTTTTAATTTTATTTTTCCATTCCTAAAAGCAAGTAAAATTTATCCTAAGGAAAATAGAAAACAATGCATGAGATGCAATGAAATGCAAGTTTTCCTAACCCCTGACTTTAAAATATGCATTGTCCCTATACATGAATCTAATGTGAGAGGACGGGGAGAAAAATTGACTCTAGTTATGCAATTGCAATTGGGTTAGTAAGTACCTTTGGTTGGGTTGTCTCCCCACAAGCACTTTGCTTTAACATCCCTTCTCCCACCATTCCTTGTTTTGCTAGCGGAGTTGGCTACTTGTGGCACAGGTTTTAGAAGTTCCAAACCTTGTTCCACCTTCTCATAAGCCAAATCAGGTGGCTTCTTCAGGGTAATCTTCTTTCTCTCTACCCAAACTTTGTTTCCATGTCATCCTTTCTAGGGGTGTGGAGAGTCTTCTTATAACTCATAAATTGGTCCATAGAATCTAGTGGTCCTTCAGGAACAAACGATTTCTTCTCTGTTTTATACCGGTTCGGGTAATCTAGGGAGGTTTTAGGACCTGTGGGATATGGCCGCAATGAAGAGACCCACACCTGTGGTGGAGAATTATTATATGGACTAGGAGGAGGGAGAATATGATGGGTTGGATTCTTCATAGGAGGGACCTTCTTATTCTTTATATGATGACCCCTCCTCGTCCTCATCAAGTAATACTACTCCCCTTTTGAAATCCAAGACTATCCCAGAGGTGGCCAAGAAAGGCCTCCCAAGAATAATGGGGTATTCTACCTCACGGTGCATGTCCAAGATATGGAAGTCAGTTGGAAGTCTTAGGTGACCAGTCATTACGTCGACATCTTTTGCGAGTCCATAAACATGAGCACTTGAAGCATCAATGAACTCCAATACTATATGCAACCAAAAAAATATACCATAAGTATTGAAGCTTATGCTTCTATTTTCACCAACTTCAATACTACCTTCCATAATTAGTAGACTTAGGACCTAACAACTTGGGCAATTAATCTAGCTCATCTAAAAGACTCCACCAACAATATACCTTAGGGTAGAGGACTCAGTTTAGTATCGGGTTAGATTCAAGGGAAGTAAAATTCTATTCTAGGAGAATGTATATTTGGGAGGGAGTAGTCTGAAGAATAGGCTCCAATGTTTGTATTCTATCTCTGAACAGAAAGGTCAATCGATTGCACAATGTGATTTTTGGGATGAGGTTGTGTCGAACTAGAGCCTTTTATGGCAGTGGGAATTTTTTGTATCGGAGCAGCAAATTGTTGATGAGTTGATTCATACCTTAGTGTTAGTGGCACTAGACAATGATGGTAAAGATCATGCAGTTTGGAGGTTGCATAACTCAGGTATGTGTTCATGTAAATCATTTGTTCCTGTGATTTATGTTGGGGTAGGAGTTCATTCATATTCCCTTAGTTTTACGAAAGTTGTATGGCAGAGAGTTGTATGCCCCAAAGTGGTATTAATGTTTTGATTTTTGGTGTTGGGGCGTCTTAATACTATGGATAATTTTATTAGATTGAAAATTGGTGATTCTATTGATGCTAAATGTGTTTTGTGCAAAATATACGATGAGAGTTTACCTCATTTTTTTTCACTACAAATTTGCTTGACAAGTGTGGTGCTCTTATTTGAAATTGGCGGGATGTGCCAGGGGTCTTTTCGAATTATTTGAGGAGTTGTTGAGTCCTGGATTGATGTGGCTATACAGGGAGAGTCAAAATGTCAATGGATTGCTAGTTTCTTCATTATTGTTTGGTCAATTTGGGAGGCTAAAAATAGAATAATATTTGATGAAGTTATTGTTGAGTGGGAATTGTTTATGCTTCAGTTATCTCATAGTTTCAATCTGTGGGTTGTGTAGTGGTAGGAGGTTTATGGATCAGTGTTGGGTGTAAGGGATGTTGTAATGGTGTTTGGGTTGTGTTTATGATAGTTACAAGGTTTTCTTAGGGGGGTTTTAATGAGGCATGACCAGTATGAGTTGAGCATTGTTGAGACTCAGTGATATACGTTTCTGTTTTGCTTGCTCTGCTTTGGGGTTTAAGTCTTGGAATAAAGTATTGATGTGTGTGTGTAAAATTCATTATGGAATTAAAATCATGATTAACATTACATTGAGTTAGCATCACCATCTCCATTATTTGTAGGTCTTATATATGTTTGTTTCCAATATTCTATTCTTTTGTTTAACTAATATTAATTTGCCTTCAACCTTACGCCATGCAGAATTTGATGAATGTGTTTTCTAAAGTTGAATGATTCAAAGATTGTGATACTATTGAATCACTGGTCTCTACTGGGGTGTAGAAATCCTCTCCCCTAAAGATTATCATAGTTGCAACCTCATCAAGAAAATTAAACAAGAAAAAGAATAAAGTTATTTGTATAAATTTATTTTACATTTGATTTGATATTAAATTGGAGATGATTAGATGTTCCGCTTTTTTAGTATATTAAAGTTTTTTTTTCTGTATTATTTAGCATTTAGTCGCTTTCTCGAGTGCATATGGCTTGCAAAGTAATATTCAAATTAATCAACATTAATTTATTTTTTATTATAATTTTCTTTGTCGAGTATGGTTTTATTTTAAAATATAAATTACCATGTTTAGTGAAGATATTTTAGACCAAATTGCAAAATATATATTAATAACGGGTAGCCAAAAATCCTTTATGAAGTCTAATTTTGAATATATACATTAATGATTAAATAAAATATATAAGTTTGTAATGATTAAAAATGTTGATGATTTTTAGTATAAAATCAAGCCTATTTTTGGAATGATTTAATGATTATTTTTACATTTTTAAGTTCATGGAAATAATTATAATAAAAATTACTTATAATGATTTAATTTTTTTTATGCATTTACGTTCAAAAATAGGAATTATGTTAATGATGATTTAATTTCCCTATTGGTATGATATGATTCCCTTTTATTAAATAGGTAATATGAAAACTAACGGGGGTTGGTCCAAGTGGTAAGCGGCTTGGTATCGCTTAAGTAAGGTCCCGAGTTCGAGACCTTGTGTACGCAATTATCCCTACTGGGAGACTCACCCGCCATAGCCAGGTGCAAGGCTGAGCCTTAGATACTGGGCAGGCAACCTAAAAAAAAA
>QANU01115739.1:28657-66956 GCA_003254905.1 Nissolia schottii | reverse complement strand
TTTTAGATTCTCTTGTATTTTATTTTTAAAAATATAATCATGTTATTATGTGAAAAGGTATATAGAAAAGAAAAAAAAAGTAATTTTAATAAATAGAATCTTGTTAAATTTTGTGAGCGCCTTTAATGCACTTGGATTAATCTCTGATTTAACATAATATTAACCATATATGAGATAAACATGAGAAGATAATATTGTTTTACGAGTAAAGATATTTGAAATTGGCTTTTGTGAATGTTATATCCCTTAATTATTAATTGTAGGTTTACACCTAATTATGATATTAAGGGGGTGGATATAGGCTAGGCCACTCATCAAGAGTCTCTGGCTCAATTCATTTAAGTTTTGGTAAGGTCTAACTTATTATTAAACAATTCAGATTAAGACTTTTAAAAATGTCTTTTTAGTTAAATAGGTCATTAAGCTTGACAGGTCGACGCACACAGTCACACACACATATATTACGAAAAAAATTTGAACATTGAAGATGTTAACTCAAAAAGAAAATTAAATTTGGTCTTATTCTTATAATTTAACCTAATCAGATTTCAAACATCTCATGTTGCTCATCTTTCTCACTCTCTCATATACCTCTTCCTACGTTGGTATCATCATCGCCCCCTCCTTTTCTTGTGTAATCTCATCAAGTTCAAATTGTCATCACAACATTTTAATTGTATTAATTATTAATTTACTTTCTATTGTCATATCACTTGAATTTGTAGTTACTTGTATAATTTATCTTCTTTCAGATATCTTCTTTCATATATATCTTGGTTGTATCAAATTTAAACGACTAAAAAATTATCATTTTTAGTATTTTCTATTAATAACTTAATTAGATACATAGTATGTAAAACTTTATTGACAGATAATATCTAAACTTATTATCTTTTGTCTTTGTTTCAAGTATGCTTTTTAACTAGGCTTTTAGGTCAATTTTTTAAGTATATTGGATATTTTTCAATTTTACTCCCAACATTACTATTTTACGAAGCCTTAGTTTTTTACTTTTATTTTCTAATGTAAAAAAAATGATGATGATGATGATGATGGGAAGTGCAGTGCATCTTTGGCTTTTGAAGTTGAAGGTTGAAGCCTGAAGGATTTGGTTTTTGAAGGGGAGGTTTTCGGTGCGAAGGAGGGGAGAAGAGGTCGGGTCCGAAGGGAAATGGATTGGTTGCATAGTGCATAGTGGAAAGCTTTTAAAATGCACACTCAATTCTTGCTCTACCAATGATCAATTTTAATTTTATCCATCAAAGTTTAGGTGCTAGATGGTCTAAAATTAAATGTCTTATGCTAACTTGGTGGGTGATGCACCATTATTGGCATGGTGCATCTTAGCCACGGCCGAATGAGTTATCCAACTATTCATGATTTCTACAAAGAATTCTGGTAAAAATTTCCTGCTTCATTAGTAATACCTAACTCTTTTATATTGGTTTAAAACTTATATAAGGAAAAGTGTAAATCACTTACCTTATCATTTTTTTAGTTGAAATTTTGTTGATATCATTCTTCTTACTATCTATATACATTTAATATTGTTACACGTATCTGTATTTACACCCATCATAAATATTTATTACTTGTACTTACAAAGATTTGCATCCTTGTGGCTATGTGCGAAATTTGTCAAAATATAAAAAAATTATAAAAATTATTGTCAAATATAATATAATATAGTATAATACTACTACTAACAAATCGGAATCTAAATTAACAAAATATATAACAAAAAGGGTCACATATGAATTATACGGAGCTTATAAGTAGAGAACAAGACAAACACTCATAAGAAAAATTATGCCGAGCTTATAAAACAAAGTCACTCTAACGTAATCTTGCACCCACTAGTTGGAAATCTAAACACTAAGGGTCTGCTTCCTATTGAATAAGGCTAAATAGAATAAGTTAATACAATACATAATGATTTTATTAGTTGTTTGGTGTGATTATTTTATTGTATAAGTTTATTCATCATCCTTAATTTATATGCTAGAATGATGGATATCCAATTCAAGTAAGAATCCTCTAAAGTAAGATCTCTTATTTTATAAGTAAAGTAAGGAATTGTACTATTGAATCAGTAAAATAAGAATAGATCACATATTTTACTTTATTAATCCAATAGTAAGATCTATCACTCTACCGTCTAAAGTAGATTAACTTCAGAGAATATATTTTTTTATCTAGTCCTGTCTGGAGAGGCAAAATAAGGTCTGATTAGCTACTAACATGCGAAGTCTATTTTATCTTTTTATTTTATTTCATTAAATAAAAATAAATAATATACTAAATGATAAAATAAATAATAAATTATTAAATAGTAAGTAAAATTCACAAATAGATAAAATATCAAAGAAAAATAAAATAAATAAATAATTAAATTATAATAATAATTAGTAATAAATATATATATAACAAATAATATTTAATATAAAAATAAATGTTCAGTAATATAAAAATATTAATTATGAAATTACATGAATAAATACTCAATAATATTTAATATGCATACAATTTTACGTAATGAACGTAAAAAAATTTAAAGTAATGATTAATAATATTAAATTTAATTTTATATATTATTATTTTAAATTAAATTAAATTTAAAATTTAATTAATCAAGAAAAATATCATTTTATAAATCAAAATTTTAAATATTAAAAAAAGTGAATGTTGGTAACAAATAAAAATTATTATTAATAAGTACTTAAATAGTGATATTTATTTAAAATTTATATTTAAGTAATTAGTAATTTGTTATTTTAAAGAAAAAATTATTGGTTTATACTATATGTCTTATTCTATTGGACATGCTAAATAGACCCTACTTATTGTACACTCTAAATCGATTCAAATCTTGTCTTCTTTATTTAATTCATTACATAATATTTTATTTATAAATAATTCAATTCAACTTAACTCAATTTAAATCAAATCAAATTCCTTTAAAAAAATTCAAATCAAATTGTTTCTTCTTATTTTAATCAATTTCCAACACACTCTTGGCGTAGCAACAATTAATCTTCAACACTGATTCTGTTTGGAGAATTAAAAAAGTGAGAATTCAACACTGATTTTTTTATTTTTACAAAAACTGTTGTATTTACATATCATATCATATTCAATTTCGACACTCATTTTCTTCACACCGTTGCATAGGCGCAGCCATAGCCTCCAGTGACCACGACCAAGTACACAAATAACGACATTCAGTTACCTAAGTTCTGGTGTCTTCTCCGTTGCGTTTACGCAACATCTCCACCAATGTTTAAGTGGTTCAGTACTTGTGCCCATCTAATCTTAACCTAATCCAATCCATAGGATTTGTGTAGTGTTGTTGTGTTTCTACGCCTAAACACACATTCACACAAGCTCGCACCTTTCTCCACGCAACGTTCGTATTTCTGGGTGCTCACTGCTCAACATTGGGCTTATTCAATTCAATTTCCACCGATTTGCACGGAGGCAAGGCGAGTAGAAAACTACACATTTGAGTGTCAAATACTCCTAGTCATGTTTATGTGTGTCTTAATTATTTTCAAATTAGGAAAAATTAAAAAGTAAGCGCAAACAATATTTTGAAAATAAAAAATTACTTCATTTAATGTGTAAAAATATTTGTAGGAAGATATAACATTTTTTTAATAATTAATTTTGATCTTTAACATTTTCATTTTGATGGCTAATTTTTATTTGAGGACCAAATTCATGTCCAAATAAATAAATAAATAAAGGATTAAATTAATGTCAAAATTTTGTAAGGACTAAATTAATTAATATCAACATAAAAATGTTATGAACAAATTTAATCATTTATTACTATTTTTAAAATTGGGTAAATTTCGTGAAAAAGTTGAGCTATGGCGAAGTACAAAAATGACCCCAAAATGGAGCTTAATTTTTATTACTCTTTATTCTTTTCATATCAAATTGAAGCGCGCGGGATGGTCAAACAGTTAATCATGGAGTAGTCTGTGATCATGTGCACTAGACACAAAGATTAATGTTGAACCCCGATTTATGGTCTCCAATCATGATTGTCACAAATATATATATAAAAATGAACAGGAAGGATAGGAATAAATAGCATGGGTGCATGTGAGATCTGAGATTTTGAGATGTCCCTAATCACATCACATACATGTGCATCTCATATTATAAGAATACTATAGTTATTTGGAAGTGGCAAATGGGGGCGCACTCACAGCTAGATAGCCCACACCATTTTGCTACTTTGCTGTCATGCAACAAACAATTCGCAGTGGGGGAGAAGCCCTTATGAAAGTGAAAGTCCCCTATCTGCTGTGTGTGTGTGTGTGTGTGAGCCATAAAAAGTTGGAAAAGGTCAACCTAACTCAAAAGGGGGAAGCAGCAGAGGTAGCAAAATAGAAGGGGCAAAAATATTCTTTATGCACATGAAGCCAAGCCTTATTATTATTATTATCACCGCATTGCTGATCCATACAGATGCGTCGGTGGTGATCGTATATGAATTCTATACTATGTCAATGTTTTAATCAAATATTAATTCAACGTATTAGTACTTGATGATCACTGAAGCATACGAGATTTAACATGTATCCCAAATGAAAAAGACGATGATTTTGCAACATTTCCGAACGTTTTGGCTTTTTCAACCCATGCTTTTTGAAAATATTTAAAAATATAATAATACTTGTTAGGGACAGTGACAAAGGGCTCAAAGACCACAAAATTTACTTTTCTTCTTGACGAGTGAAAAATGATTTGATTAGAATATAGAAACAGTGTGAAAGAGTTCTATACTATCACCTAATCATATATCTACACATTAACAAATACGATTGACTATAACATTCATTACATTGTGAATGCGTCATACTTAAACTCAATTCCCAAATCATAGAAGAACATTAAAGATACACCAAATTCTTAAACCAAAGCCCTAAGCTGCTCCAAAACCACGGTACAAAAAAAATATGTTGCATCATTCTTACAACATGATAAATAAAATACAAAATACCGAAATCAAATTACAGAGCGGAATAGGAATTACGGATACTCAAAATGCAACTTAGTGAAATTTGAATACGCAAAATATGTAGTAAAGCCCAACACACTTCAAAACGCACCAAGAAAAAAAAAGGAGTTGTGAAAGATGAAAAAGAACATTTTTAAGTGGAGGCTTTGTTTGTCAATTATTAGAGGCTTGTGCGCTTTTGATTTTGGTCATCAGCACTATATTTTTAGTGATGAGCTTGCTTGTGCTCAAAAAATCAGGTTAATTTTTTCTTGATTATTCGGCCCACTACCATTTTTGTTTGGGCCACGTTCTAACTATAACATGACTGCCTCATCAGGCTTGTGAAAATCAGACCCAAAATCATTACCAAAAATACCATACCAAAAATAAATTTTGGCCAAGAAAACTTCTGTCCATTATTAATTTTTCTACTCAGACCAAAATTTAATTTTTATACATTCTAAGTTTCCCCATTCAACTAAACACTACGTTTAAATATTTTTCTTAATTTCTGTTTTCTTACAATTATGAGATGATATGCAAGTGCAATGTGTTTTTTATACTCCAAATTTTAAGTAGAGGGGAAAGCTTGATACGAATTTTCATGGTAAGTATACTGCGTTATATAAGTAATAAAATTGAGTATAATGCATTCAGGTTGTCGATCCTATGAGGACAAATTAATTTCACAAATTAATCGATAATTATGAATATTGAAAGAGAATGATGTTCTTATTGATTTGGATAATGAACAATAAACAGAAAATTCAATAATTAAGAAGACAATAAAGAAGAGAATTTAATTCAAATGATGATGGGGTTAGGGTACTTGATTCCACCTATTCTAATTTTACTAATTTTAATATCAATTATTTAGTTCTCATTTTACTCAGTTAACAATTAGAAATCCTCTTTTAATCGCTAATCTCTCTCGATAGTTAGTGACTTTCTTTCAACCCAACCGATCACCTAATCTCTTAGCATGAACAAGCTAGGCCAAAACATTAGCGTTTTATGATTTCTCTAACACGATTGCACAACCCACATAAATTATCTCAACTTATAGCTAACCTTATAGCTAGCTTGTGGTTAATTCCTCACTTGAACTCTTGTGTTTGTTTTCTCAAATTGCATACAAGACTTAGGTTCATATGATTGATGATCATGCAACCAAAGCATTAAGTAGAGAAGAATTAACTTAAACGACAAACAAACAATTACTGAATAACCTCGAATTAAAATTAGATAATCAACATAAGCTACATCAAGACCCCAACCTAAAAGGACTAGTTCATCATTGAATTAGAAAACAACAAGTGATAAAGAAAGGGAGAAGAATAATATATTAAAATGGAGAAACAAGGAACGATGACGCTCTTTGTTCCCCTTTGTAGCTCTCAAATTCTCTCCCTAAACTCTATTCTTAGTGTTTCCTAGCTCCAGATGATGACTTTTCTCTATTCTTCTCGTTCCCTTTTGTAGCCTCAGCCCCAAGTCAGAAAGCATGTTGATTCTGCGTCGGATTCCTCGTTAGAGCTCACCAGTTACCATCCTGCTACTCGAGCGCTAAGATTGGCTCTCGAGCGCTAGGACTAGCGCTTGAACATCAAGTCAAAGAACGTGTTGATATGCTTTTTGATGCTCAAAACATTGTCGTCCGGGCGCGCGAGCGCCAACTTCCTGCATCAAACCTGTGAGAGCTGGGAATCCAGTGACTGAGCGCCAAGTTCAGCGCTCGGTCGCCAGGTTTAAAGTTTTGGCATGTGTTCTAAATTCCTTATTGCGCTTCATATTTCTCCCAGGGATCTTAGGACTTGAAAACCATGAACAAGCCTACAATGAATGCTTAAAATGCATGATTTTTGCTAAGCCTAAAGAAAAAACAATTTATTCAAGAATGCATTAGATATGATGGTAAAATGCCTAGAAAATGCAAGAGTTAGTCTAAAAGAGATATGAGAGGACGACCAAAGACAACTCTCATGGGAGAGTTATCAAAACTTAAGAGTAAATTTTTATGTGTTTTCTCCTGTGTGCCATGGGTAAATATTCTCTCATACTAAATTTTTCTATTTTTGACCATTTTTAGACCTAAATTTATCAAATTTTGTTATCATTTCACGATTTAATATGATACATTGATGTGTCATAGGATTTTATGTGATCGATTAATACTTTTCAATATAATATTTGTGGGGAGGTGTATCATAAGCTCAAATGGTCCCCAAATTTATGAACCTCTAACAAGTTAGCTCTTTCAATGATTTGTCTAATAAAAAGTTTATCAAGATCATATAGAACATGAAACAAAGACAAAATTCAATGAATTTAGTTCTAAAAATGATCAAAATTAGAAAAGTTTAGTAGGAGACGGTATTTACCCCATAAGACACATGAGAAACCACTAAATTTTTATACTGAACATTAAGGTTGCAATTAGTCTTGTCCCCGGATGGAAGAAACAGAGACCGTGAGATAATAGAGACAATGACGATATTGAGGATAGAGACAAAACTATGTTTGGTAGTGGTGTATAAAACATGGTGATTGTCTATGTATTCTATTGGACATCTAGAGACAAAATAAATATACAAAAAAAATTCCTTTTCACCTATTTTTTTTTGTAATACCCCTAATTTATATTATTGATTAAAATATATTGATTCATATAGTATTTATCATACTTTTTTTTTACTATTGATTAAAGAAAGTGTTAGTGCCTTGGTGGAAGATATCATACCACATCGCATGGTATGCTCATGGACATACTTTACCATGAAAGTTGAAACCTTGGAATTGGATGTAAATTGAACAAAAAGTAACAGTTAAGAGGTTTGGATACAAAACATGTAAGACAAAATTACACTCACTTTGCAGGTTTCCAGAAAACACAATAACTTCAGAACTTTTTTAAGACTAATACTATTTGAAAACCTATTTTCAAAAGATAGCATTTTACTCCTTAAGCTTTAACATTTGTAGAGTCCAATTTAAATAGGTGTCTATGTTTATTATATATCATGGCATGGTCATAATAAAAACAAACAAAGGAGATAGTCTTGATACAAATGCAAAAATTGGTTCACAATGTATTTCTTTTTGGGTCATAGTTCTATAAATCAAGTTGAAAATGTACGATAATGGTAACTAATACAACCTCTTCAGTTTTGGCCATTCATGTTGCCAAACAATGATAAATTGGGACATGAAAGCCTGAGCTTCTGGCCAAAAGAATCAACATAGAAATTGATGGTCTATAGCTTCTTTAGCATTAGCCATCACAGGCCAAAAGAGAGAAAAGAGAACCAAGAACAATAATGCGCAATTCATATTCCATTATCATTCAATGCATGCTTTATTTATCATATTTTGCGCCCTAATGCGTGCACTTAATATTCATCATAATGCAAATGTCCATGACATTGCATTCTAGAAGATCCAATGGCAAACCTTAGTCTTGTTGGGATCGGACCCCAAAGCAACGAAAGATTCATGCTTGAGGTCCCAATTTGAGGTGTCCAAATGGCATATAGCCATGGCTTAGTCTATCTTGTCTCTTGAAAGTGGGCTTAATAGCTCCACTTGATACACTAGCACTGCACCATTGGAACATGGTGGCACAGATAAAGAAGATAAGGGTACATCATGGGATGGCAAGTTATGGCTTGGGTGGTTGTGATATTCTTTATGTCACCTAACAAAATAGTATTGTTCGGCCCCGTCAGGTTTTGACCAAAAATGGAAGTAGCAAAATATATTAAACCTTCAATGGAACCAATATAGCGTTTAGTCTCGCCCTAGACCAGCGGACACCTAAGTTCATTTAAAATTCTTTGTCAAGAGGAACCATTATTTAAGGGGGAAAACTAAATCTTCCCTTTCACTTTTAGAGAGAAGAAAAACTCATTTTCTTAAAGGAAAACTCATAAGAAACTCAAGAACATGGAGAGCAAAGCAACATACGCTCTAACAAGAGGACTTTTGGAAACCAAATTTTGCACATGTTCTTGGATGGTGAAATAAACTATATTTTCACGGAGAGGAAGAAGAGAGGAGTAACATATCCAAAAATCAAACACATAGCAAGAGATAATAGCACAAGAGTGCATAGAAACACACCTAAAGCTCAAACAAATGATGTCTTCTTGCAGAGGATGAAGAGGGCTTCGACTTTTGTGAAGAGAGTTTAAGTTTTTGAGGATTTTGTGATGATGATATGGAGGATGAAACGCCAAGGAATTCTGGTCTGGTTTGGAGAAAAAGACGAAGCTATTGGGAGCTATGGAAGAAGAAGAAAAAGATGAGTGGTTAGCTTTTGCTTTTCTCTTGTCTTGAGTAAGAAAAAGTGAGTTTGAGTGAAGTGTTAGTAAACATAAAAGTGAGTGGAAATAGCTGGAGTGCACGGTTGGAGGGAAAAAAAAAGGAAAAAAAGTTGCTTCAAGAAATATCTAGTGTCATAGAAAGGACACGTGTCGTGTGAGGTGCATCAAAAAAACAAAAAAAGGATAGCTTTTTTGACTTTTCTATATAAAATGGAGACTGAAACTAACATTTATTTTTAAAACACATATAAAGTGGGTCTCACATGGGTCTCAAGTCTCTGGGGGCCTCAGATAGAGACAGAGTGAGCATTGCAGACCAGCGAGCCCGATACTAACTTCTAAACTATAAATCTGATTGACGAACAGTCAGAAGTTTTGAAAATCAGTATGACTAAGGGAATATTATTATTTAATTAACAAATTTTTACTATAAGGTTCAAGAATATCCAAAATAACAGTTAAATATTAGTTATTGCATAGCAGAGAACAAAACACAATGTTTACATTTAGCGAAATACGGGGTGTTACCATCCTACACATCTCAAACATTGTAGATCAAAAGACCAATTCAGAACCACAAGATTCACTAAACCATAATGAAAAGCCCAGAACACATCAATGCATACTTTAATTAAATCCACACACATTAAACTAGATTCCACCTAACACAAACCAATAGACCTCTTAATGACAATCAAATAGATGAAACATTTGTATTTCTCTACCACAAAATTTTCATCGACATAGCTTGTTCTAACCTGCCAAATCCAACTCAACTGCATAAATGACGTTATGCAACTGCTTCTTCGACGAATGTGGAGCACAGGTCCGTTGTGTTGGATGATGAGATGAGGACATTGATGACTTTGGTTTCAAAGGCCTTAGGGTTGGGATCATTGTCCAATAAAGACGATGTGGGTGAGTTGTGCAGATGTTGTTCCTTCCGATTCGGTGGTTAGTAGTGGATATGGAACAATGACCAACAACGAATGATGAGATCTTAGGAAGACGAGGAGCAAAGGATGGAGGAGTCATGCATCAGATCAAGGGGAAAAAATAATTAAAGTATTTGCAAAAGGACCTCATTTAAAAATATAATAATATTAAGGGGGTTTGAGACTTCCAAAAGTGTGGGGTTGCAGGATTTAAGGATGAATGGAGGAGTCGGAGTCGTGCTTCTTAATGTCGGGTCTCATGGTAGAAAAGGGGGAAAACAAAGCATAGATGGGTGGAAAAGATTGCATATGGGATCCGAGTATTGGGATAAAGTGGCAAGGACTCAGAATAAAATTGAAATAGTGTAAGGGGAAACTAAGCAATATTTGATATTTAACATTAAGTGAGTGTAATGGAAGTGTGGTAAATACTAATTAATGTGCTCAAACATGAAGGGACCATAGAATCCAATCCCATAAAAGTGAGTTATTGCATCTTAGTTATAATACAAAAATGTTTATGAATAAAAGTCATACGTTGAAAAATTTTCTTCCTCTTATTTTGTGTGTTACACCTGTCAGATGGCAGTGAGTTTATATCATAGATTCTTCTTTCATTAGGCTAACTGTTAACTAAGCATGCTTAACAGCCAATTATATTTGCAGGTTAATCATCTCACAATAAAAGGACCAAGTTTAAAAGGAAAAAAAAGGAAAAAGAAAACCTTAAAACTCTGCAGAGAGACACAGAGATCGTGCCAGAGGCAAAAACAGTACCCAACTACCCATCAATCATACAAGCAAGCAAACACATGGTAGCAGCAGCAATAGAGAGATTTCAACCACTAGCTAGCTATTTCCACAAATCACGCTTTTTTATCATCATATCATATAAAATCACAAGTCCTTTTAACATCAAATCATCATGTCTTCATTCACCTTTTTACCTCTTCTTCCATTCCCTATAGTTTGCTTCTTTTTCCTTCCCATCCTCCGTTTCATCAGAGGAAGTGGGTCCCTCGCTGTTGGCCTCACTAGTCTGGCTGCTTTCCTTAGCCTTACCCACTATCATCATATCTTGTGACCCTTTATCACCCTTTTTGAGATGGGTTTGTGCTTCAGTTTCATTTTCAATATCAGCCACACCCTCCAAATTTGTCTTTGGATTCCGGTCCTCGGATTTGTACTTGTACCAAGAGGCCCAATAAAGGAAGTTAAAAAAATTAACACAGCTCAGGATCGCCAAGAACCAGTAGAACAAGTTGAGATTGTTCTGATTCAAGTCAAACCCATGTAACCACCCTTGCCTGCTCGGGGCGACCCTTTTGGTAACAGAATTAATGACATTAACGAAAACCGTGCTCAAGAAGTATCCAAGGGACATTGATAACCAAGTAAACGAGGTTGATAGCGACTTCATTGTTTTAGGCGCTTCCCTGTAGAAGAATTCCAAGAGCCCCACTTGAGTGAACATATCCGCAATCCCAAATATGGCATATTGGAACGAAAGCCAGAAAAGGCTGATTGGCTTAGAAGGGTCTCTCCTCGCTTGGCCCCTTCTCTTCACTTCTATGATGCCAGCCACTGCCATTGAGATTGAGGAGAGTACTAACCCCACGCCAACGCGCTGAAGCTGCGTGACGCCGGAAGGGTGCCGGGTGATGTTTCTGGCGAACGGGACGAAGAGGAACTCGTAGATTGGGATCAGGATGCAGAGGAAGGCGAGGGGGATGACCGGGATGGAGGCGGCGGGGACGGTGAAGGAGCCGAGCTTGAGGTTCATCACGTTCCCCTGCTGGACCGAGAATGTCTGGAGCTGTGCAAGGCAGGTGTTCATTATGATGGTGCTGGCTAATATGGGTAGCATTCTGGTTAGGATCTTCACTTCCTCTACTTGTGTGACCGTGCACACCTTCCATGGCAAGGGCTCAAAGTTCCCTTGAAGAATGCTTGCCTTGTCTAGGAACCTGATCCATCAACAAACCAGAACCTTTTAACAAACATCTATAAGGCATAAAAAAAATACATGTGAGAAATTAAATTGATCCGGCCCGCATGGCATGATTGATTTCAGTTAACAAAATTGACGGCAACATTACCACATCAGGCCATAGAAATTTCATGCCGCAATAGTTGCATGCGTACTGCGACAACAATTTAAAGAATGAATGTCCCGACCCCAATCTTGCACCAATTAATTTCCATTCTTGCAGCCCCACACTCTAAAAACAGAGAAAATAAATTGAGAAGATAAAGATGAAATTACTGAACATGGCTGCTGCTCTTCGTTATTCCTTTAGTAAAAAAAGTACTCCCAAATTAAACCAACCCAAAAATTATAAAACACATAAAAACAGGAGTTTGATTGCATCCGGTACTGTTCTACAAAAACTCCCTCCATGTGTTGTGTTCTGTTCTGTCAGGGAACTTTAATTTAAATTTTTTCTCTCCTTGTGATTTGCAGTGCACACACGGCATTGATTAATTTTCCATGATCATTACATTCCCCGCCGTATCTCTGCTGCTCCAAACGGACAGAAGGGATAGTAGTAGGGCCACAGTTGCTTGGCATTACCTACTGCGTCGTACGCGAAGGAAAAGGAATCTCAATTCCCCAACGCGCCAATGTGCTGGACCATGACCATCATCAATGTAGTAGCTTTTGATAACTGTCTTATCGTCATCCTTTCACGGAAAATTTATTAGCCTAGATTGATGTGTATTAAGCAATAAGCATTGCCGTGCAAGTTGTTAAAAGGCATGAACGAATTTTGAGCATGGAGAGATGGACGGAGAGAAGAGTTACCTCATCTGGTTTGTGTGCGCAATCTTCTCTACTGTTGTTGTATCGTCTTTATCACCGATCTCGTAAAGTTCCTCGTGTGACTCCGGCAGCGGCAGCTTCCGGTTCTTGTAAGCCACGGCAATAACCTGTAGTTAACAAGAAATCGTTTCATGCTTGTTTGTGGGATGGAACAGGGCGCCCTTAACCGTCTCAGCTGCCCTTCTCATTATTAAAGGCCTTTTATTTTTAGTTTGGTCTGGTCTAATAGATTTGTCTATATATTTATTTTTTTTATTAAAAATCTGTTGGGTAGTCTATTTAAAAGCTTCTTACTACAGTCTGTTTACCGATATTTAAATAAAACGTGAACATCCATAAATTAAGAATTTGATAGATCAACAAAAATCTAAATTGCAACAATTTAATATTTAAACAAAAATCCATACGTCAATCCAAATTATAATTCCATAGATTAAGAAAAATGTTTCATTACCAACATAAGTTTAAATTTTCAATAATGAAACATCGAAACACATTAGTCTAACACAAATAATTAAATAAAATATACACAAACAAGACGAGCAACCATATTTGGTTTGCTTCTTCACCCCTACACATGAGTGAATGATTGAATTGCAATTTTTTATTTTTTAATGTGAAAATGAGAAATAAAAGAGAGAAATTTTTTTTTAATATAGGGTTTCTAAAACCAAGAATTAAAATAATAAAATTATATTAATAAATAAATTTACATAAAATATCACAAAAAAATGATACTAACTTAGTAGTTAAAGCGCTCCCTTGATATGTATTGAGTCACAGGGGAGGTAATATAAGTTTAATATTTTTTTATTAAAACTCTATATTTATAAATAAACCAACCTGAAAGGTTTAAGAAGCTTTAAAAAGAGGCTAGGGTCTGCCAATTTTTTGTAAACAGGTTGTCTGACCTGTTAGCACGCCCTATTTATTAGGAAACTGCAGTATCCCAATTTCCCATTAATCACCGTTTTCGCCAACTCCATGTTACTAAACAAATGTGTCCAAATTTCAGACAAAATCTATAATAAAAAATTTGGGGACAAAAAACAGATTTTCAACGCAAGGTCTTCATCAGTTAAAATCGTGGGACATTTAGATGTATAAACATGCAAAGTTTAATCCATTTAATTTGGTGTGTTCAAGAATATGCGTCCAATTTTACATGTCTAAAGACCAAGGGTGAATTTGAAGGACACAACTCTAAAAAAAAAAAAAAAAATTAAAGAAAAATGTTTAAATTACCACTAATTTAAAAAATAAAATAAAATAAAAAAATAATAATAACAATAAAGCTGGTTTTTAAGCAAATCGGATATCACCTGAAAGTAAATTACACACAGGTGCAGGGAAGGAAAGAAACCTGAGCAATCCTGGAAAGGGGGCTGTGATCGCCGGGCGTATTAATGCGGTAGAAGGGCTTGCCGAGGGCAAGCGTGAGGAAGCCGATGGAGGAGGCCAAGGTGACAATGAGGAATCCCCAGCGCCAATCCCTCTGCGTGCTGACCCACACGACCCCCGTGACCCCAACAACCGAACCCAGCGTGGTGCTGAGCAAGAGCCAGTTNCCCCCCCCCCCCTTTTCTTGTTTCTTTTTCTAACCAACTTCAAATTCAAGTTCAAGAATTTCGTACGAGTTTCCTAAGGTACGGTATTGGAGGGGTTGGGAATTGGAGTGCTTTTAAAATAAAATAAAGGAGGGCAGTTTTTATTATTATTGTTGTTGTTATTATTATTATTGATTAGCATCACACTTACCAGCACTTCGAGTGATCCAAAAAGTAAGCATGTGGTTAATCTGTTCAAGTAGGTATCGGAGACGAAGGCACCAACGAGTGAGAGCAGGAAAGTAGAGCCCAAAAAGTTTGTCAGCGTGTTGGCAGAGCTGGACAGATCAAAGTGCATCACCCCATAAAAGTAGAGCACTAAGCTCACCATGTTCGCCACAAACCCCATGTTGTCCAATGCTGACAACACTGGGAACAGGAAAAAAAATTAAAAAAGAAAGAAAGAAAGAAAGAAAGAAAGAATGAATGTCAAAGATGGTTTTGCCAGCAAAGAGAAACAAAAGAAAGAGAGGCTTACCGAAAACGAACATGGCAGCCCTGAATCCACCTCTCTGTTTCTTCCATTGGGTGGGGATGGGCCTGAGCTCTTCCTTCACCTCTTCGTCTCCCTGCACACATGAGCAGTTACATATATACACAGATAGAGGAGATTGAGACGCGGAGAGTGACGGGCCGAATCATCAGAGGGCTAGGCTTACCATTCTTCACGCTACGGAGAGTTGTTCAGAGAAGAAAGCGAAGTTCAGAGGGGGATGGTCTTGGTGAACATATAACCCGAAAGAAAAAAAAAAGGAAAAAAAGAGAGGAAGCTTTTTAGAGGGAAAGAAGCTTTTCAGTTTCTGACTAGTAAGCATAAAATGGGCAGAGAGGTCTTCTGTTTTCTTCAGTAATTGTCCTCCTTGCTGGTGTGTGTGTGCGTTAGTGTTACCCTTCTCTCTCGCGTCAACTTTTTAAACGCGAAATTGAAATGGGAGCGCGAGCGGTTTGAGGTTGCTATTGCTAATAATGGACGCAGAAACCTTATCAGTGATCTGTTTTATAAAAACTCTTAATCAACCCAACATAATGTGACCCACTCCTCTTGATTTATATGCTTGTCTCTGCTTTGAGACCTGTGATTACTGTTCCTAAATTAGAAAAAAGCCTTTTTCCCGATAAAGCTGATGGGTCAAATTGAACGGAAGAGTATAAATACAGATAAACAGGGGAAGAGTTTTACCTGCTTGACAGGGATACATAGCATGTGATCAAGTATCCATTATCGCTTTTGTGTATCAAATTTAATCAAACTATTTGACAACTTTAAAGCAAATTAATCATCCATGTATCACGTGGCTTCCCTAATAATGTGCTCTTAATTAATCTCCATGATAAGACACAACGAATTGTGTAAACTTCTTTTGTTATTGTCAGTTAAAAATGTGAAAACAAACTTGGGTGAGAGTTTATTTAGATTATTAAGTTCTCATGCTATTGAGAAAAAGAATGGGTTTGATACTTGTCCCTGGTTAGGCATTCGACAGCGTTGTCAGAGGGAAAAGGATTCCTATATTTTCCTTGCAATGGGAAAAACCACAAGTGCCCCGAGAAATTTTCCCACGCTTGCCAACAAATAAAGGCGCACCCATTCCCCCAAAAACCGACCTTCCATTCGCAAAGGTTATAAAATGGAAGTGTGATTTAATTTATTTTTGTAGCAAAAGAACCAGAAATCCTAGGTCAAATATTCAAAGTTCAAATGGGCCACATGGTACAGCTCATAGGGTGTCCCTCACGTCCTTTCGGAGCTCCATTGTTAGATAAAAAAGGTCTTATGAATTTCAATTTCCCCCCACTCTTATCTTCTCATGGAAAGCTAGAAACTTGGTTTTGCCTTTAGCTTTGGACTTGTGGTGTCATTCTGCTGTTAATAATTAATAACAATAATATCCATTCGAACGGTCTCTTTCAAAATAACAGTCTAACTTCTAGTATCTCAATCATGCTAAATCTTTTCTCTCTTTGAAAATCACTATCAACTGAAATCACTTTTTTTTTTCTTCCTTTTTCTGTGTTGTGTTCAATCTTGTAATTTGATTAGTGTGTGCAAAGCAAGGATGCTGATTTGTTTCAACCCCGCAATCCTTTTTCACTTTTTAGATGGCCATCTTGAGTACACTAAATATTTAGTTTTTAAAATGAAAAAAGTTATTTTTATAATTTATAAATCAACAATCTTTTAGACAACTCTCTTTTCTCTCTCTTCATGTTTCTTTTTCTTTTCTCTTTCTTATTTTTTATCATTGTGTCTTAATTGTAGGGAAGTTGTCAATTTTAGATTATAAAAAATAGCCACTCTCTTTTAAAGATGACAATTGACTTTGAATTCATTTATAAAGTTTCGAAACCTCTCCTAAGATCGTTAATGTTAACAAAAGTCAATTAAATTAATTCTTTATCGTCATTTACTTTGAACTGTCCTAAAGACTAATTTATTTAATTTTTGATAACTTAAAAAATTTGAGTGACATTTTCTAATTCCAGGATGAATTCGAAGTCTTATGATCAGGACCTAATTTGACTATTTACTCACTTCGGCACCGAAAACTAGCCTGCATTAGCTGTACTGCAGTATGTGTACAGATTACCTCAACGGTGGTATTTGGTTTACGTTTAATTCTTGAGAAGAAACAAAGACATCAGAAGTCAACACCTATATTCAAATTGGTTGCACTGTATAATCCAAGTCCATATATCAAAACATTTAGTGTGAAAAATGTCCTGCATTAGATATGGAGAATACAAGATTAAGACACCTATACTATACACAATTGAAATAACACGGGACCATTCTATGTATAATAAACTTTAGAAGCAAGCAACAGCCTCACATTTTAATTTACCCTATCGGCATTCTCTATGGAACCAGGGGCTCAAATTCCACTCCTTAAGAGCGTAGGGTAAGATCCTACATCCTAGTATACGGGGAACGATGCGTGTAAAAGGGGAAATTCTAATTACATAATTAGGGGAATCTAATGTCGCCCAACAAGAGTAGACACTGTAGATTTCAAAGAGTCCCAGTTACACACTTTGAATTCCCGTAAGTTGGATGAGGGATTCACTGATGTCTCGCTCCTTGATGGCTTCGATTCTCTAGTGATTCAATAAGAATTTTAAATTTTCTACACATGATCCAATAAAAAGCATACCGACGAGAAATCTTGTAGCATGGATCCTACAATAATTTTTTTGGGAGGATGCGGAATTTTCTCTCTAACTATCACCTTAGCTAAAATAAAACAAATTGAGCTCATTTTGAAGTTTAGACTTCGACGGAACACATAAATTATTAGCTACAATAAGACTTACTCACTATTAATTAGTTGCAGTAACAAACAAAAGAAACACTAGATTCATTGGTAAAAAATTCTTAGATGTTTATGAAGCAAGAGAAATCTCTTACTTTGCTTTTTTCAGAGTTTTTTATAATAATGATTTAAGTATTTAAAAAATGAAAGGGAGCTACGAATTTCTTTTCACCTAACGCCGGAAAATTTCGGACCTAACCTATCAATTTGAGTATGTATCATGCATCTTGCGTGTGGATTGTTTTTGAAAAATGGATACACTTTCGTAAAGGCTATTGATGCTTTACTTTCTCAAAGACACAGTATTATGGTCCTTAATTCTTTTTCATAAAGCTTTGTGATTAATCAACCCCACCTTCCATGCCACAATGCCTGTTCAATGACAGCCATATATTCCTTACCACTTTCCTTTCCCCACAAATTTGTCCCACAAAGCGATTGAGTGATCGAGTTCATCACTCAATATCTTCTGGCTTTCCTTCTGTTTCCTTTTTCTTCCACGACTTCCAGCTATAGTCTTAGGCATGTACATCGTGTAACAGTTGTGTTTTCAACCTTGGCAGTTCCATTATTGTTATTTCTTGTTGCCCACGATATCCTTTTGCTGCCTCCTGAGGCTGTGAGTTTTGCGACAGTACAATGTACCTTCTGTGCATGCGTATGAGACTGATTCAAGATTCAAGAGAATATTTCGCAGAAAGTGATAGTAAATAGAAACCTGTTCAACAAGAGATGTCAAATTCCCAATCTCAAATAAAGAAAAGTACACGGGAGCTGGTTCTTTTTTCTTTTCTTTTCTTTTTCACTCTTTCTATCCCCCGCCCCCCCCCCCCCCAAAACTCTAGGTATATATACTCTTGCCAGAGGAATATGTTGCACGTATACAAATATAAATATTCAATACGTACGATGCAACATGATATGTAAATACATTTTATAAAAGTGTAAAAATACGAATATGGTGATATATATATAGCAAAAAGGTATATGTACAATAACTTTAGTTATGATCTTTCAATTGAACAAGATTGATTTTATTTTTATTTTTATATTGTAGATAGGATTATTTATCCTAGATTATAGATAGAAAATAAAATAGATAAAATAGATAAAATAGAAGTTTATCTTTTAATTAATTAAATAAATTAGTTGACCAAAAGTTTAAGGCTCGAATACTAACACACATACGACATGCATAAATGAGCAAAAGTGAAGTATTTGTGCATCATAGTCAAATCCAATCTTATTTAAATTGAGTAAGATTATTAAAGTGGCCAAAACTATCTCTTTCTCATAAATTTTAAGGCGAATGCATGCCCTAGAGTTCGAACTCAACATAACAGATTAAACTAGGATAGCTCTTGCCCACTAGCTAACCTATATTTGATTCTTTATTAAGCCATTAATGTGGCAAATGTTTCAAACCCATTGATTAACAATGTTAATTAGAGCGTGGAACCTCTTAATTAAAGAGTTGACGTTTTAGTGATTAACACAACATGCCTTGAATAACAAGTGATTCGTTATTAAGGGTCAACCAACATTTAACAAGTACGCAAGACTTCAACCTAATGATTATCTCATCTTTTCGTTGGTTGGATTTCGAAGGCAGAAATGGTTAATAATGAATTTGGATCATAGTTATTAAATCCAACCAGGGCTCTACATCATATCACTGGGTTATTGGTTTGACCAGTGGGTCACTGACATAAATAATATTTTAAAATTCAAATAAATACAATGAAATGACATAAACAATTAATAGTTTAAATATTTTATGTATAACATATATATAATCATTGAAATATTATAATATAACAAACACATGATCTAGTGACAAGTATTAATAACTCTTTATTTATAGTCATTTAAATGTCATTTGTAATAAAATTAAAAATTATAGATTTATTTTTAATAACACTTATTGTAAATAATATATATTTTAATTAAATTATTTTAGCACAATAGACTACTCTTCCTCCCTTAAAAACTGCCTAAACGGGCCTGTTGCTGTCCAAGTCAAAATATTTCTTGTGGGAACCTAATAACTTTTCTAGTGCCCAACGCCTGTGTTGGTGCATTATTATAACATACTTTGGAGCAAGATTCGGAAGCGGCTCAGTTCAGTGTGACTTGGGCTAAGAATAACATGCATTGATGGGCCTCTTGGGCCGTTAGATGTGTGGGGGACAAATATTACCACCCTTGATGAGAGTGCGCGGGAAGTAGTAGTAGAATTCCTCTGCCGTCTCACTCTCCAATTTGCGCTCCTTTCTCTGCTACCAAATGGGAATTAAGGTCGCAAAATTTCTCATTCCGTTTTCATTTCAGCCCTATCATTGTTATTGAGATTTCATTTCGTTTGATTGCGAATTTGGTTGGTGGTTTTCTCTTTGGTGCCATACTAGGGTTTAACGAAGCTTTTAGCTGACAATGCTCCCAAATCCATGAAGGAGAACAAGTTCGAGAGCTACTTCGGCCGCAAGATCGCCATTGACGCCAGCATGAGCATTTACCAGTTCCTTGTTCGTAAACTCGTTCGCAAACACTGCCATGGTGCATTACAATGTACTTGTGTTAAAATCACCTCACATTTCGTCTCTGTTTTTTTGGTGCAGATTGTTGTGGGAAGAAGTGGAACTGAGATGCTCACTAATGAAGCTGGTGAAGTTACTAGGTACTTAATAATCTCTTCGTGTTCCTAGCTTTCAATTAGGATAGGCTTGTTTGTGATTTGTTGTTGATTTGGTTATGTTTCAGTTTCTTCCCTTTATTGATGTGTTTAGTTAAATGTGTGCTGGCTTTTGCTTTTGTATCTTGTAGTCATTTGCAAGGCATGTTCTCGAGGACCATCAGACTTCTAGAAGCTGGGATAAAGCCAGTGTAATTCTTTTTTAAATTTTTTATTTTATTTGTCTTTCTACTGCGTGCTCTTGCTGATTTTGCTCCTCTTATCCAGATATGTTTTTGATGGGAAGCCACCTGACATGAAGAAACAAGAGCTGGCAAAACGGTATTGCTAAGTGTTGATGTTCTGTTATTTCTAGACAGTCTTTTATCGCTTTTCTTTGGCTGGGTTTTTTGGGGGGGGGGGGGGGGGGNGGGGGGAGGAGTGTAATAGAGGATTGTTACATACGTGGTTTTTATACTAAAATTTTGTTGTATTGAAGTTTGTCAAAGAGGGCTGAGGCTACTGAGGATTTGTCAGATGCCATTGAGGTATATGCATAATTTGGTATTGGCCTACCTCTATGGTTCCCTTATGAAAGTAATTTCTTGTATTGAATTGAAATACTCATCCTGGGATTTTTTTAAAATGTAATTTTAGACTGCCAATAAGGAAGACATTGAAAAATTCAGCAAACGGACTGTAAAGGTTAGTCTTTGTTGCTTAGTCATGTTTCCTTAAGAAGTTTTGTTCTATGGATTGAACCATGGTTTTTGGTGCATGCTTTTGTTGAGGGAATGTCTACGCACTCTTGTAGGTGACGAAACAGCATAATGAAGACTGCAAAAAGCTTTTAAGACTCATGGGAGTGCCTGTTGTTGAGGTGACATTGCGCTACTTCAGTAATTATTGCACTATGTGTTTACCATCTCGCTAAGCTTTGGCTTCAACAGGCACCCTCAGAAGCAGAAGCTCAGTGTGCTGCTCTTTGCAAAGCTGGAAAGGCAAGTTGATATCTATTGTGTCACCTTGTTTCTGTGAGCGACAATGAAATACACAACCAAGCATTCTTCCACTATGTGTGATCGGTTGCATGAATCAAATAACACCATTGTTACAGACTAAAATGGGGAGATTGTTACTAACCCTTTTTAGAAAGACATTATGGAAACAAAGAAAATTAAATATATAAAATCCATTTAAATTTCATATTCGTTCTTCCTTTAATATTTTTTTTCCAGGTTATATTCCTAACTTTTGTTATGACTTCATATGAATTGTTCAAGACGTACCTTGAAATTAATTGGCAACATTTCCCTTAATATATACTTCCTTTTATAATTTACGTTGAACATTTTATATATTGTAGGTTTATGCTGTGGCCTCTGAAGATATGGATTCCTTGACGTTTGGAGCTCCTAAATTTCTTCGGCATTTAATGGATCCTAGCTCAAAAAAAATTCCAGTGATGGAATTTGAAGTTGCTAAGGTCCTTAATTGCTTTCAAAATGTTTAGTTTTTCACTCTTTGACCAGCAGCAGCTCATTTTGATAATTTTCTTTTTTCCTGTTTCAGATTTTGGAGGAGCTAAATCTGACCATGGACCAATTTATTGACTTGTGCATTCTTTCTGGGTGTGATTATTGTGAAAGCATTCGAGGTATTTTATCTCCCATTTTTATTTGGATTGTGCTAGGTCCAAGTTTGAGTTTATGATTGCTAAATTAGCTCAATGTGCATATGTATGTATAATAAATGAAACATGCTGCAGGGATTGGGGGAACGACAGCGTTGAAGCTCATGCGTCAACACGGCTCCATTGAAAATATACTGGAGAACATAAACAAAGAGAGGTATTTCTTGTGTTTTCCATTCTTAAAGTCACCATTCAGTAGATGCAATTTGATGTGAATTAGTCACATGATGAAAGCTTGTGAATTTCAGGCTACTTGTTTCACTTTGTTGTATTTGCATTGCATTTGCAATTAGACATCTGGCTCAGATTACTGATGTGAGCACATGCACTGCATATACTTGCATATGTAATTTGTTTATATCGTGGTTATAATTTATTGTATCAAAATTCTTTTAATTGAGCCTGTTAGTCGTTAGACTATTTTTCTAAATTAATGTTGGGTCAATGCTGTCTGTTGTTACCTGATAAGCTTTATTGATGTGAGCACTTGCACTGCATGTATTTGCATTTGTAATTTGATTATGTCATGGTTAGAATTTATTTTATATATATATATATATATATATATATATATATATATTCAAATTCTGTTAGTGGAGCCTGTTAGGCAATAGGCTATTTTGTCTAGTGATTAATATCAGATCAATGCTGTCTATTTTTACGTGATAAGCTTATTGTAGAGCATCCACGCTCAATTATGCTATCGAAATGCTCCTTTTTTTCAATACATGGACCATGATATTTCTGTATGATGTTGATCTTTCATCCTGATAATACATTCAGTGCTTCTATTCAGGTACCAGATACCAGATGATTGGCCATATCAGGAGGCTCGACGGCTTTTTAAAGAACCAGAGGTTATAACTGAAGACGATGTACTTAATCTTAAGTGGTCTGCTCCAGATGAAGAAGTAATAACTACTCTTTTTATTAAATATCCTTCCAAATACATGGATTCACACACTGGCCTGTTTATTCTATCAAGATATTGAGTTCTTTGGCAAGATAATTAGGTTGGTTTATGTTGCCTTTCATACAGGGATTGATAACATTTCTGGTAAATGAGAATGGATTCAACATTGATAGGGTGGCAAAGGTGTGTGGCTATAAATAACATTTTATATGGAATATTTTACTAGGGTTTTGGTTGGCTTTCATTGCTTCTTCAGAATACAGTTGCATAATGATTTATGTATCAATGTTAGGCAACAGAAAAAATTAAAGCAGCAAAGAACAAGTCATCACAAGGCCGGTGCGTGATTGTTAACTCATTTGACATGAGTATTATCCTTTTTCTTTTCTCTTCCTCTCACCCTCTAACTCTTCACTTTTTTCCCTCTTTCTTAAAAAAAAAAAAAAAAAAGATTGGAGTCATTCTTTAAGCCTGCAGCAAATCCAGCTGTACCTATTAAACGGAAGGTATGTATCCACAAAGTCTATTATCACCACCATTTGTTAATATCCCGGAATATATGAAGAAACCCTGGCAAAATTTTTCATCCAAACATATATTGTCAGACTTTAGGCTAGCTATGATTCAGTTACTCTGTATTATTTGCCTATTTTTGTGGCTGAAACCATATCATGACTTATTGTTTCTTTGCATTATTTTCCTTATCTTATGGTGTCATATGGATGATGATAAAACTCTTGCAGTCCATGACAAGTCCCATCAACTTAAATTGTTTAAAAGAATATTGATTGAATGATCGAGTACAATTTTTTACGTCAAAGATATAAATACAATATATTCACGTGTCTCACATGGGTGATCTTATTTTTTTGGATATTTGGTTTCTTGTCAAGATGTGGTGATGAGTTTTATTGGGTACAGCAAAAATAGCATGAGAACTCCCTGACTTGTGTGGCACAGATACCCTATCATCTCCTTCTCACCAAGTACAGATTTGGAGTTCTTAACAACACCACCCCCCCCCAAAAAAATAATTTCCATTATTTAGTTATGGGATGCCTGCATCTGAATTTTTTTTTGAAATATCAGAAACAGGATTTTTACCATATTTGGTAAAAATATTGAAGCTGATTTGCTGGCATAATTTTGGCTACGCTTAATGACAGGAAAGCAAATGCATGCTTAGATCTTTCAAACCAGCAATTGAGCATAAGATGTTTTCTCTACAACTTTCTAATTGGTCAAGGCCCACAGTTTTGGGCAAGTTGGCCTTGCCAATGTTCAATCTGAGTTCGAAGTACCCTGTGCAATTGTATTGAGGTGTCTGCTTTGGTGCCTGAAGCTGAATAGCCCTGGTGAACCTTCACAGTCAATCTGTGCTTACGCATTATTTGAATTTTAGTAACCAATGAAAAAGGTTTTAAGATGATTACGATGACTTTGTGGAATGATAAATTATCTCATCACTATCTGTTCTGGCATTGCAATAATTCTTTCACTAATTTTACATGTGAAATTGAAAAGCCGTCAATCCTTCTTACATTACTTCATGCTTCAGCCATGTTTATTACAAATAATAAATAGTTCTTAAATTTGATATGTTGTTAGAAGATTTGCTTTTAGCTCCTTTAACATGTGCTATACAGGCTTGTGGATCATGTTGGTTACTATTTTAAAATTTGTACAGTCGTTAGTTGTTTATATATAGATACACTGTCTCATTGGTTAGATGGAGATGCTCAAGGACTCGAGAGCTATATTGTTTTATTGTGGGTCTTTTCTTCTGTGTCTATTAATAATATATCTGTTAGGATCCCTGGTGATGTTAGTAATGTTGCTAGTATCCCTGTTAATGTTTTTTTTGTGGTTAGAGAGGTTTGAACCCAAGACCTACCTAGGGGGAGGGGGGCATTAATATGTGTTAATGTGTTTAGGGTTTAGGGTTACCCCTAGTTGATATTAATATTTTACCACAAGTTAAAGTGTATGAGAGGAAAAATAAGTGGGAGATGGGCGGAGTGGGGGAGCTGGGGGACAATGGCATGGTGAGGGGAAATGTAACTAACTTTGCCAGCTCAACGAAGTTAGTGGTGAGAGAGAGTGTAGACTGGAGAGGTATGCTAAGGGGAACATATCGGAACAAGACTGGAATTGGAATTGGGAGAGTCGTGGCCTCTTGAAGCGCCACATTGTTACTGTTCATTATATTCTTTTTGTATTTCTCTATGTTCCTGGTGATATTACACTGATATCATCCGGTACGTATAATAGTAAGTATATTTCCTTCTATTTCAATCTTGTATGGCTAGGTGCCTAACATCATCTTATTATCTTTTGTATTGTACTTCCATCTAAATAATATTTCATTCTACCCAAAAGAAAATTGATTACAACCGGCAATCTATTTGGTTATACTAATGGTTACCCCCATGTCGCAATTGGTGTGCTAAGCCCTGCTCCAAAATGGAGGGGTGAGGGATTTAGTTTGAGCAAAGTGCAGCTGTATGGGCTCATTGGCTCTGGTTTCACATTTGGACCTCTAGATTTAGTTTGATACCTTTTCAAAATGTGACCTATTACTATGATAGTGCATATTGAGGTTCTGTAAGGATGAATATAAAGGATCAATGTGGACGTGAAAATTGAACGACATTCACATACTGCTGTGCAGTAACCATCTATTATTATGATTTTACGGTTTACCTGGGTTTATGACTTGCTATAAAAAATCAATTTTGAGATACTCGTTGAGTGGCCCTTGTTCTGCTTTAGAAGCCACCCTAATGAAATATGTTTCAAAATATCTGCCGATGGTTTAACTAAACAAACAAAATACTCCTTTTTATTGATGTTAAGATAAAAAGCACCCCGGATACGTTACTGTTGTTTCAAATGTCAATGCTTTGACAAGTTCTCACTTCTCTTTTGCAGGAAACATCAGAGAATAATGCTAAAGAGACTAACAAAAAGACCAAGGCCAGTGGTGCTAAGAAGAAGAAATAGTTCGCTGTGACTGCCTTTTTCATGCATTCACGTCCTTGACTGTACCCCCCCTCTCTCTCTCTCTGATTTCTGGCAGTTAGCGTGAAGGAGGTTTGATTCGCCATACTAATGTTGACTGGCTCAGTCTTCCAAATTGTAACATACTTAGATTTGTGGAATTTGATTTTGTTAAACTACAGTTTTCTGCTTCGTACAATGGCAATTTGAGATGCTACTTCTAAATCCTCCGGTATTATGTTACCCCCTCGAAAGGGAAAAAAAAAAAAAAAAAAATCCCAATTCCTTCAGTTTTGGGTTAATTTTTTTCCTTTCCTGCTGCCCTGCGCGACCATTTTGGTATCTTGTCTCTTCCCGATGTTAGGATGCACGCATTTGCAATTTCCAGCTTCTGGAAATTTCAGTTTGAGAAATCATTTATGGCTTGAAGAACATCATACACGAATTGCACAGGAACAACAGGAATGAAAATTTTTTACTCCTCTCCCGCTGGCAAATATCTTGTCATTTGGCAAAATTACGTATGGAAGNTTTTTTTTTTTTTTTTTTGTAAATTACAGACTTAATTATTCACACCTTCCTTTTATTTATAAGATTGTCTCAATAAATTGCTAAATTTTACAAAGTATGACCTTGACCTCCCTTTTTGGCAATATTTTATTTAATTTGTTAACTACTGAATATGAGTGTGTGCATAGCACATGATTATTAATGGTGTTTTTGTAATAGTGAATGACTTTTGAACATTGCAAATGACTAAAATAACCTTGTGATAAAATGATTAAAATCCAAAATCTTTTCTCCCTACAATATCAATCAAATCGCCGCTCAGTATCCCACCCCCTCCCCCAAAGCTCCCTTCACCGCCATTACCCCAATTGGATTCTTGAGTGTCAACAGCTCCAAGCCAAAAATAATGACAATCTATGTCTAATTTTGTTATATTTGCTTGATAGTTTTGTTATGATTGGTTTCAATCAATGCACTCAAATTCAAATTGTAACCTTTGGGCTTCTGTTCTCATCCCCACTTTGGGAGCGAGCTTGGTGAGTTATTAAGCATAAAAATAAAAATAAATAAGAAAAAGCCCTTTGTCTCCATACTGCCAACCACCATAATACTGCAGCCGACTTCCATAACCCATATCTCCAAACATCATCTTACAAGACCCCCACAACCGCATACCAACATAGATCATTACTTCAAACCTCCTCCCAATCAAGGTCGTGCCACCATTATCAACGGTTGCCATGTTTTGCGGTCATAGGGTAGTTCCTCCCCTCGTGTTGTAACAATCCAAAAATCGTTACTGATATACAATGGACTTATTCCTTTACGAAAACTTCTTAATAACATTTTTCTTTTAGAAAAAAAAACCTTTCATTTTAACTTCAATAAAAACTTGAATAAATATAAGTGAAAACATAACTAAATTTCCTTTCCTAAATAAAACATAAAGTATAAACTCTTTTCATCTTTTTTTTAAATAATCATAAAATACAAAAAGCAAAAAACTATGTGACATGATTGGAAGATCTTGCCTGTGTACAACTAAAACACTTTAGACTCTGACATGAAAAATCAAGTAAGATAATCTAATATGAACCTATTGATAATTTTATCTCAAGGTGACTGCTTACTCAAGAAATCGACGTCGTTGCAACTGCTTGAAGAAACTAAAAGGTGAGATAAGAGGTGAGTCTTTGGGGAGGAAAACTCAACGAGTAAATGATCACCCACAATACCCATCGGACGCTTGAAATATGAACACACATGATGCATTACATAATAATACTAATAATAATACTTTCACGAAAACATTAAAATAAATGACATAGGGAAGTATCGAGATAGATGGATCCCGAACATTACGGTTTTGCTTAGCTTGATGATGTCTGGATATTACGATCTTTCCTTCCTAATCTAGCATGATAATGGGGATTACGATATTGCCTTATGTCCGAGCTTTACGGTCTTACCATATGTCCAGATCTCATGGTCTTGCCATTCTAATCTACATGTTTGAATCCTAATCGATCATGATGATAATACAAGGTATATCAGGGTCAACGTGGACTGTTGCTGACTTATAATTGTATCCTAAATCTCACTCCCATGAAAACGATAAAACATGATAACATGATATGATAAAGCTTTGTAACTGGTATGAGCATAAACGTTGATATCCATGAACATACACATGCAACATGATGATCTTTATGCATTGTAAACAATGACCTCATGACATTTCTAAATGATTTACATGATTTCTAAAATCTTTTTGTAAACTATTTCTTAAACAATTTCATAAACATTCATAAAGGTAAAATATGTTTTCGTAAAAGGTTTCTATAAAATGTTCTCGTAAATACTTTTCATAAAGTAAATCTTTATTTTCCATAAACGTCAAAACCGTTAAACTAAAATCATACTCATAAAATATGAACATAAACATAATGGCTAAAACAAGTCATGAGCAACAACCCACTCACCTGCATTGTTGTGAGAGAAATGTCATAACTTGCGACAACCTACGAAATCTGAATGACATTCCATAATCGAGACAAAGACATAACAAGGAACTATTAAGGACTGAAGACGTGAAAAACGGATAACGAGTCACTAGATGAGGTTGTGCTCAGAGTAACATAAACTGGGACCCATGATTAAATAAAAGAAACTAAGAAAATTACTCTAAAAGGAACTAATGAAATACTAACACTATTAAAGAACTAAGGAAATGCTAATAAGGAAATATTATAAAGAAACAAAGGGAAAAAAATATGAGAAAACATACCCATATTGATGACTAAAAAGAGCAGAGGAAATAGCGTCACGCTGAATCAACATGACTCAACTTAAACTTAGCAAGAGTCTATTCTAGGCGGGACTCTCACTTGCACTTGTTGAAAAGTAATTAAAAAAAAATCACTTTCCAATGCATGCTTAGACTCACAAGGTAAGACTACATATGTAAGGGAAGCTACTAACTCCACTTCATAAAACTAGCGATGTGAGACTTCTTACGGTTTGTTTGATGCACTATATAAGGCAAGATAATATAAACTAATACAGTACATAATGACTTTATCAACTATTTGGTGCGACTAACGTATTGTATAAGTTTATGCACCACGATCCCTTTATACGTCAAAACGATGGATAACTTATTTTTACCTAGGAAGACATGATAAGACTTGATTAGCTTTTGACGTACAAGGCCTCTTTTAGTCTTTTATTTTATTTTATTAAATAAAAATAAATAATTTAATATATAAAATAAATAAATTTGGATAATTAATTAATTGATTAAATTATAATAGTATTTATTAATAAATATCTATTTTAAATAAATTATATTTAATATAAAAATAAATATTTAGTAATAAAATAATTAATTATTTATTACAAAAAATTAATAAATACTCAATATACATATAATTATACACAATATTGTTTTTTAAATAATGACATCTAATACATAAATATTTCAATATTATATTAAGTTTAATTTTAAATAATTAATATAAACTATTACTTTTATAACTCAAATTCTAAATAATAGAAATTTGTGAATATGTGGTCTAACAAACAAGCCCTGTGCAGATCGGCGGAACTCATCTTCGTTATATGCAGTTGTATTTTGAGCTCTGCTTGTCTTTAAGAAATCTAAATGACATTCCATAACTGAGACGAAGATATAACAAGGAACTACTAAGGATTGAGGACATCAAAAACGGATCATGAGTGTAACATCCTAGCTAACAAGCTTACGCTTAAGTCGTAAACCGTGCCTACTAGGTTGTTATCTGCTAGGTGGGAATACTTATAGCCGTTAATTACCTTAGAAAAATAATTCTTTATCCAAAATATGAACCAATTTGAAATTTTCTTAATTTGTTCTATTTGTCATGAAAATAGGAGCCTCGCGTGGAATAAGTTATATAATACAAACAGTAGAATCTTGCGGTTTCATACGCATGGAGCGCGACTATGACAATCATACCAGGAACAACATACAATTAAGCAGATCATGCCACACAAGTGGTCCATCATTCATATCAGCACTTAGTTTACATATATCATACAAAGTTATTGTATATATATCATTGATCGAAAGTAACAACAGAGTATAAAGTTAACAAAATGTCACGGGAGACTAGGCAAAGTAAGCGGATGCCTCGTCATTGCTCCTCTGGGTCGTCGTCCGAGTCCTCTGCGGCGGCTTCAGGGAAGGTGGGAATAGGTGAATCATCGTCCTCCTCACCCTCTCGTGAAGGGTCAGGAATGCTAAACCAGTCCTGGTGTGCTGTAGACGGCGTTGAAGCCTAGTTGGAAACGGCAAATATCCCTTGCTCCAGAATGGAAAAAAGAAATCTCAGAGGAAGAAGCGAGGAGCATAAATCCTCGAATGGCGACGACAGTGAGGGCGACAAGGCCCTCAAAATAATCAATACTATCTCAGGCGGGTTTGGAAGTGGAGGAGATTCTAGAGCTACATGGAAGAATCACATCAAGGAGGTAATACACGTGTCCTTTGGAGACCATGCCCCTAGAAAGCTCCCCTCAATGCCACCGATCAGTTTCGCTAATGAAGATGACGAAAGAATCGTCCCGAGTCATAACGACACGATGATCATCATGGTCAATGCTGAATTAAAAGGAGTTCTGATTGATCAGGGAAGCTCAGCATGTATCATGTTTCGTGATACCTCCAACAAGTTGGGGTTTGACCATTCCAACTTGAAGACCTATAGGTCAGAGCTCATTAGCTTCACAAGTAAGAGGACAATTCCATATGGATATACCACCCAACGCATCACCTTTGTGACCCGACCAAACACCCGGACCGAGAAGGTCAACTTTCTAGTTGTTGGTTGACTATCAGGATACAATGCTATTATCACTCGAAAAACTCTAAATAAGATAGGATCTATGGTGGCCATCCTTCATTTGGCCATGAAATTACTTTCAGAAAAAGGAAGGGTCATTAATATAAAGGTTGGCCGACTTACTTCATAAAGGCTACCGGGCTAGCTTAAAAGTGGGATAAAAGAAATAAATTGAAGAGAACTCTAGGACCAATTCCAAGGTCATGATAGTAGACCTTGACGCCTGAAATCATCCAACACCTCGGTAGGCAAAGCTAGCCCCAAATGGGAAGGACCTAATCAAGTGGAAGAGACTCTAAGAAAGGGAGCATACAAGCTAAAATCCATGACAAGCTCAAAGGCCCTGCAAACTTGGAACGCAGTCAACCTCAGCAAATTCTATATTTGATATCCAAAATGTAAGCTCGGAAGGAAGGGTCCTCTTTCCTGACCTTACAATCTCTCCCTTAGGGGTTGATCAAAGGGGGTTTTAATGAGGCTAGACCTCTGAACGATGTACAACCCGACTTGTACATAAATAAAATTCCAATTTTATTATTCTTGTCATTCTACACTATGCATGAAAAATTCAGTAAAACAATTTGGGCATAGCTCCTCTATTTAAGTTCGACGACCAAACAAAAGGAACCCCTCACAAGTTGAACACTTTGGTCTGGGGTCAATAAAAGGAACATCCCAAGAGTTTTTTTCCTTTTTTTTTTAAAAAAAAAAAACCCTCTAGTCTGGGTCAAACAAAATGAACCTCTCACGATTTAATTACTTTGGTTTGGGGTCAAGAAAAGGAACCTCCCACGAGTGAAAAAAAACTCTGGTCTAGGGTCAGACAAAAGAAATCTCCTATGAGATAGTCACTCCAGTCTGGGGTCACATAGAATGAACTTCCCCTAAACATGGTGGTCTGAGGTCACAAGTTCGCAACCAACAAAGTCCAATTAGACATGTTCCCTCAAAGTGAGCTTGGACACAGGCTTAACGGGGATAAGACAGCCCAATGTCGGAGGTACCAATCTTCACAGGGACCACCAAGTTCAAAATGAACAAAAAGCCTGGGTTATGAGATCGGTTAACCAAGTTTAAGATGAACAAACAGATCCAAAATCATAACATAAAAAAGAGGCAGCATCAAAAAGAATAAAGGAAAAATAACCTAAGTGGTGGTTCCTTCAACTCTCTCAAGAACCCTCCACCATTGTTCCTGTTACTTGGACTCCCTTTACGTGAAACACCCAACTTGGGCACCCCTCTAATCGACCCTCTCTACACACCACAACCTGGGCCGCGTCTCGGGCTCAGCAGCTAGGGTCACCAGCCCTTGGCTCTACTTCCAAATCGGTGTCTTCCTTCAAGTGCAACCCTACTAACCTCTCTACTTCGGTGCATGCACACTCTCAGATTGTGGTATGTTCTACTTGGCTCTCTCCCTCTGCCATGTTCTACTTGGCTCTCTCCCCCTCAACATAACATCTTGGCCCCTCTCAGATATTTGAAGGGACGATCTCTTTTACCTATAATAATTAGGGTTAATTATGTTTTTAGTCCCTGTAAAATTTGAAAGTTTGATTTTAGTCCCTGCATAAAAGTTTTAGTCCCTGCAAAATTGTAAAATTAGGTTTTAGTCCCTGGGTGGGGTGAGGGTTGACTGGGCTGACGTGGCGCTGATGCAGTACGCTACGTGGGATGCCACGTGGCATAACCCCCCAAAACTCAACTCAGACCCACGACCCGACCCAAATTATGACCCGACCCATTATAAAAAAGAGAGAGAGAGAGAGAGNCCCCCGCCGCTGCTGCTGTCCACCCTTGCCGCTGGTCCCCACCGCTCCTCCCCTCGGCCGCTCCTCTCCGTAGCCCCGCAAAGACAGCCCCCACCCTGCATCCCGAGCCTCCAGATCCACCTGCAAGCCTGCGCCCTCGCCCTCGAGCCCCACTCCCGCGCCCTCACTCTCGCCCTCGCCCTCGAGCCCCATTCCCGCGTCCTCGCCGCCCCACTCCAGATCTGAAACCGTGACCCATGATCTGACTTTGGTTTCTCTCTTTCTTTTGTCTTTTCTTTTTTCAGATCTATTTGGTATGAGATATGTGTTGGTTGTGATGGTGATGGAGTTGTGGTTGTGGATGGTGTGAGGTTAACAAATTTTGGGTGTTATTCTTGGGTTTGGGAGATGGTTTAGGTGGTGGTGAGGTTGATATGTTGGTGGAAGAGGAGCGGCGGGGCGGAGAGGTGGGTTTGGGATGCTGTACGGTGGAGCGGCGGAGAGGTGGTTGATATGTTGGTGGACGGAGGGGCGCCGGAGAGGAGCGGATGGAGTGGGGTGGGTGGATGGGGCTGGAGGGGCTCGAGAGAGGTGAGAGGAGGCTGTGGCTGTTTTTGAATTTTTTTTTAATTTTAATTAAAAATGGGTCGGGTCACGGGTCATGGGTTGGGTTCGGGGGGTTATGCCACGTGGCATCCCACGTGGCGCGCCGTGTGTAACACCCTAGCTAACTGTATACCCTCGAGCAGTATGCAATGCTCACTAGGTTGTTAATCACTTGGTGAGAATACTCATAGTCCCTCATTTCTTTTTCGAAAATACTAGTTTAAGGAAAATATGAACCAATTTAAAACTTTTCTACTGAGTGCTTATTCATGAAATATGAGCCATGTGTGAATCAAAGTGTATATATAAGGCAAACGATAGTGCTTGAGGCATATAACTAATAGCCATTCATAGCATGAATAATTACATAAGCAAGTACCTGGTCCTTCACAGATGAGTACAACCAATCATATAATATTATAATAAAGTTACTTATACATGTTATAGTTATCCATATACATCACAAAGGTTCGGCTAGCGTATCACTAGCCCAACATGTCTTCATAGCCTTGAAGATTTGTCTGTCCGTCATTGGTGACTTGTCCTCCGTTCTTTTCTGATCCTCTCATTGCTTATCGTAGCTCACGTCTTCCCCTGGAAGCATAAGTGAGTGGGGGTGAGAACATTCGTCCTCAGTGGTTTACCTTGGTGTCGGGGGATCATTTAACTCACTTATCAACCGGCCGCTCAGGTGTTTCTAAGTGAACATGCATACTAACATCCTACTGATTATTGTCTGGCCTAAAGTCCTGAACGGCTTTATCTACTTTACTAGGTGACTGGGAGAACCTATTCTTCATTAACTAAGTCATCTGTTCTCTACCTTACTTCCTAAATCACATATAATCACATAGTTCACGTAATCACATAATAAGCTTCCGTGTGCGCCCACTTATGTGTAAGCTTCTTCACACATCCACTTATGTACAGTTATATCACTTAGAGCACATACTTCAAGCTCAACCCCCCCGTAATGGTGGCCTACCATGACAGGCTTCCTTGTTGTCTCAGTATCGTGAGGACTAGGCCGCGCTAAACCTTAGTAGCTCACGATAGGAGAATTCATCCTTATGCTAGGGATGGCGAGGGGACCCTACCCCGTCCTTATGCTAGGGACGAAGCATGCCCAGGGTTCAGCTTGCCTTTCCTACCGGCTAGTGGCACAGCTAGGAAAAGATTCATTTTTCCTTCCATTCCTTTTTCCTTTTTAGGACTTAGTGACGTCATGCCTGATACCTTTCCCTTTCCTTTTGTAAAACCATTTCCATGACACATAATCACATAAGACATATATCAATACAGTCCATTCCAGTCAATAAATCATAAGCCTTAAACATAAATTCTCAGTTCATAATCATTAACATACTTTCCATTTCCCATAAATCGTTTTCGTCATAAGTTCATACTTTCTAAAAATCTATTCATGAAGCACATAGCACATCTGGCACATATTCATATATTCATGCAACACATAACACATAGAACATACATAGCTCGACATCTCATGTTTAAACATATCCTAAACGTAAGCAGACATATTCAGTATTTATTCTAAAAATCGCGGAGCATGTGTCCGTTTTCTGTCAGAAATTTGTAATCAGAAACCGGAGAGGTCCAATGAAACACCCTAGCTAACTGTTTACCCGTACGTAGTAAACAAAGCTCACTAGGTTGTTTGCTATCTGATCGGAATACTTTAGTGTATCGTTATCTTTCAAAAATAGAGTTTTAAGAAAATAGGGACCAATTTTAAACTTTTCATTTACATTACATAATTGCGAAACTAGAGCCATGCGTCTGAAAGAAAAATATAACAAAGCATGTAGCAGTAGTATAATAGAGCATTCAATATACATCCAGGCGGTCCATCACACAAAGTCACATAATTATGTCTGTAATACATAAGATACATCATATGTACATAGATCAAAATATCAACTACATGAGTCATAATACAGCATCTCAAAATACATATCAAAATACAAGGGCTGCTAGAGACCCTTGGCAAAAATCTGGACATCCAGCTCTCTCTATGTCCCTATCCTGTCACTGCCGCTCATGGCTCTGCGGCCGGCTCATCAGCATCCTCAAAACATGAATCATCATCAGTACCTGAAGTCAATAAGGTAGTGGGAGTGATAACGGTAGGTTCTCAGTGGAAGTAACTTTAGTTTCGGAATCTCCTCTCGTATTAGATCGGACTTCAGGCCGCTCAGAGATCTCTAAGTGAACATGTATACTACATATCCTACTGATTATTATCTGGCCTATCTGAACGGCTTTATCTACATTACTATGTGATTTGGGAACTACTCTTGTTTACTACGTTCTCGTGCTGATTAACATTACGTTTACATACATAGCCGTCCCGAGCGTTCTCTTGACGGTAACAACATAACAACAGGATAATAGCTTAAAATCTCTCATGCATAATAGAATAGTCAGAATAACCAGAATGCACCTTTTCACATACTTATGCATAACATAATAAACATGCTGAATGCTCATGCATTACATAATAATCAGCTTTTGGAATATATGTTATTCCCACCATAGTATTGTCCTCTCTTGACCTTACTATGACGGAATAACCTCGCACCTCCAGGTGGTCCTCTGTGACCCCTGCGGTGGGTTCCACCTGCCGTGTGCCCCCTCGGGACCCCTTGACAGTGGGCGGATATTGTACCCCCATCTAGGCTTGCCCCCGTACGACAATGCAAAGGCGTGGTAACCGCACACTTCCAGGTATGTCATATCGACACCACCTGTGGCGGGCTTCCACATTCAGGATGCCCCTCGGACCTCCTGAAGTGGGATCATAATTGGCTCACGTGATCACGACCTTTTTCAGCATATGGCATTTAGCCCTTTCTCAGTATTGGGCCTTTAGCCCTTTTTTCAGCATCTCTGACATCCATGTACCTGCAGCATGGCATACTTGTTTCTCTACGTTTCAATCCATTTCCTTTTCTTTCTTTATCTCATCATTACTTATAATTCTCTAAACATTGCTTTATCATGAATGCGTGGAATGCTACAGACTTTATTACATACTGCATGAAATTCATGTTTTTAGAACATTTTCCTCCTGTACTCACCTAATTCAACTATCAATCCTAAGATAGCAAGTAAATATTAGAATATGCACTTCAAAGGTTTCCATAAAATTTCCTGGTCTCAAATCGTTACCATGGTAACTACGTTTTCGTTCAACGACTGGGGCCCTCCGCGTGCAACATGAAAGTACCCGGGAAGCCGCCCAGCACGCCGCTCAGCGCGGCGCCTAGCGCGTCGCCTGGCGCGCCTGCCGCCCTGTACCTGCAGAATTTTGTTTTTCTCTCTTTTCTTCCCCTTTTTCCCAAGAAACTTGCCTAAACTTTTCACACCTCTATAACATACAATAAACCTATCTAATCCAGGTCACAGGACCCTTCAGAATCATCTTCCTAAGCCTAGCATCAATTCTAACAATTATAGGCATACAGGCATAGAGACATACATACACACAAATAAGCACATAATTCATCACAATCACCAAAGAGGTGTTAAACTAAAGATTACCCCACCTCCTAGAGAGTGTCTTGGTGATGGAGGGAGGATGAAATCAAGCTTGGCTTGCTTGGAGTTTCTTGACCTAACATGAAAACCATGGAATAATTAGAAAACCTAGGTTATGGAGTCTTCTCACCAAGTGAAGAGAAACTCCTAGCTTTGCTATTCACTTACCTTCTTGATTAATTTGAGAGTGAATTAGGATGATGAGAAGCAAAGGATGATTATGGAATCTTGAGGGAACTTTAGAGAATGTTGAGAGTTTTAGGTTTTAGAAACCTTTGGAGGAAGAATTGAAACTTTGGAGTGTTTGTATGTGTGTGTGTCTTCAGGGACCTAGGGCTGCCGTGGGAGACTTTGGGCCTTTGGCCTAGAGTCTTCTTATTTCTCCCTGTATAGTTTTGATCGTCTTCGTTCATTAACTATTTATGTCCGAATGCCCTAAAAATATTTCGGACATACCGTTGTGACCTATAAATTTTCCTTATTCATATTTAAATCTTTCTTGAAATATTCTCACATTATTTTCATATTAGTGTATTTTACAGACTCCTTTGAGTCACACTTAAGTTCTAAAAATACCTAATATTGATCCGAACGTCACCAGACGTCACGAGATCGCCAAATTATTATTTTTAACTAATACGACAGAGATTAAATTAATATGCGCATTTTATTTCATTTTTATCTCATCTTTTCCTTATTAACATATTCTTAATTATTTATTAAGTGGAATTTTAGTGAAGAGAAAACTTGGGTTGTTACATCTAAGACCTTACCCCAAGGTTTTTGATAGCCTAAGACCATTTTTCATGATTAAAAAGTCAGATTTCACTCTCAGTTCCATGAAATTGCAGTTTGCCCCCTTTTTCCAAAATTATCGTTTCGCCCCCGCAAACGCCCTGTTTTCTTTGGAATTTTTTTTTGTTCTCAAAGATCCAATGGACTCAAGACTTGACCCTAAGGTTTTTCATAGTTCTGAACCCACTTTTTGTGAAAACAAACCCATATTTTTTAAGTTCCTCACCCAAAATTACAGTTATGCCCCCATAAGCCCAAAATGTCATTTTTGTCCGAAAAACCGATTTTTCTTTGGAATTTTATTTCTCCATAACCCAATGGACTCAAGACTTGACCCTAAGGTTTTTGATATCTCTGAACCCATTTTTCATGATAATAAACCCAGATTTTTAGCCCAAACACCC
>QANU01115739.1:0-28166 GCA_003254905.1 Nissolia schottii | reverse complement strand
AGGTGAGGAAAAAATGGACCATTTTAAAACTTTTCTATTTATTACTTTATTTGCAAAATATGAGCCATGCGTGAATCAAAACATATAATACAAACAGTAGAGCGGACGCTTAGAAGCGATAGTCATTGCTAGCATAAATAATTACATCACAAGTACCTGGTCCATCATATATTATAACCAACAGAGTATCATAATAGTTTACATAGATAAGCCAAGTACATCAAAATACATCTCAAAATATAACAAAATATGGCAAAATGTCCATCCGATGCCGAGCTAGACTGGCTAGTCCTCGGTCCTCTACTGCTCCACGTGCGGCTCCTCGTGGGGCTCCTTGTAGCCCTCAGACTCTTCGCCTGCTCCTAGAAGCATAAGCGAGTGGGGGTGAGAAGAATCGTCCTTAGTGGTTAACCTTGGCGTAGGAGATTTCTTTTCTCACTTATCAACCGGCCGCTCAGGGGTTTCTAAGTGAACATGCATACTAGCATCCTACTGATTATTATCTGGCCTAAGGTCCTAAAAGGCTTTATCTACTTTACTAGGTGACTGGGGAACTAGTCTTGCTTATCTAAGTTCTCGTGCTTGTTAACTTTTCTCGCGTATATACATAGTCGTCTCGAGCGTTCTCTTGACGGTATACACATGCTCATATAAATTATCATACCCTTATGCATCATGTACTCATGTACTCATTACATACTCATGCAACTCATACATCATATGCTCATGCTTGGGGGAACATGGGGATTCTCTTACGCATACCGGCTCACCCGGGTTTGCATCCTTCTTCGTACATTGGTCCCACGCTCATGTAACCGTGGCCTACGGCTACAACCACTTCTGTTCCCAACTTGACGACGACCCAGCTGCGCTCACACCAGAGTGGTTGCTAACCACCGATGGGGTCTAGTGTCCATCGCCGCCAATCAAGTAGGCTACCCTTCCTACAGGTAGGGAGGTGGGGATCCGTACCCTTTTGAGGTAACCAAGCGGGGACTCATATCTCAGCATCATATCTCATCATCATTTCTCAATCATATCTCATCATCATGCCATTAACCTCTTTAACCGGTCCACCCTTTTGGGACTTGGTGAGGTAGCATCATTTACCAATCCACCCCTTTGGGACTGGTGAGGGGCGTGTCCGTAGACGTGCCAAGAGAAAGGAATTCCTATCATATAACTATATACTTGTTCCCTAAGGTTCAATTATGCTCTTTAAAACTTTACGTGATTAACCTCTAGTTCTCATGATGCATGATAGCACAATCATTACTAACATACATATTCTACATGCAATGTTTCACATACATCATCATACATCATCATAAACATACTCATTCATTCATCGTACACATGCTTGTGCTCACTCATCAACTTCGGGGTCTCTCCGCGGAACCTAACCTGCGCTCGTGCTCCAGGGATCCTCCGCGGAACCCTACTCAACACTACTATGGGTGCTCACTAAGCACTCTTCTCGTAACCTTCTCGACATTCCAGGGGTCCTACGTGGAACCCTTGCAACCCCACTCCTGGTGCTCCCTCAACACTCTTCGCGTAACTTTCCCAGCCTTTCCAGGGATCCTCCGCGAAACCCATTCGGCACCACTCTTGGTGCCCACTTAACATTCTTCACGTAACCCTCTCATCACTCTAGGGATCCTCCACAGAACCCAATCAGCACCTTCCCAGGTACCCGCTCATCAACTTTCTAGACTCCTCTCAGTCTCTATCCGCGGAACCTATCAACACCATCCCAGGTGACCACTCATCAACTTATCTAGACTCCTCTCGGTCACTCTCCGCGGAACACTCAGCACTTATCTCGTTACTTATTTTTTCTCATTTCCTCACATTCACTTCCCCGGGATCCTCCGCGGACCCCAACCAACACCATTCCTGGTGCCCGCTCAGCAACCTTCTAGACTTCCCTCAGTTCCTCTCCGCGGACCTACCCCGTTACACCTGACGAACCAGACTCTCTTTTCTTCATTTTTCTTACTTTTCTCCCCTCTTTGCTCATGGATGCTCCTTGGATTTTTAACATGTTTCAACCATCATATACTAAGCTAGTCCAGGTCACAGGACCCTTCAGGATCACCTCTTAAGTCCTAACATAGCATTTCTAGCATCATTTATCATAAAGCATACAAACACATAAACACATACAACAAACATAAGCCACCAAGGGGTGACCAAACCAAGTTTACCCACAAATTTTAACAACCAAGAATATATTTATCCTAATCAAATCATTAGAAACACATGCAAGTTCATTTCAAGGCATAAAACACATAAACATAAACACACACAAACACACATAATCATCCACAAGCTCAAGAGCACTAAGGAGTGAGTAAAAGCCTAAGTTACCCACTTCCAAAGAGTTCTTGGTTGGTGGTGGGAGCGTTGACAAGAAGCCTCCAAAAGTGTTGGAGAACCACTTCCTTGCTTTCTTCAAAATGAGGGTTATGTGCTTGTGTTCCTATGAGGAGTGGCTTGAGTTTTCTAGAGAGAACAAGGTGAGGATCTTCTCTAGATTTTTAGTGGAAGAAAATGGAACAAGATGAGGGAACTTGGGGCTTGTGGGTTCGGTTCTTGGGAAGAAAAATAGTGGAGAAATGCTTGATTTTTGCTTTGGAGACAATGGTGGTTTCTTGGTCCTAGAAATGCTAAGGGAAAAATATGTTGGAGGAAAAGATGAAGTGAGGAGGATGGCTGATGGCTACGGTTTTTGGAGGGCTGAATGGAGAAGAAGAGTAATTGATTTTTGAATTTTAATAAAATGGTGAATAGTAGGAAGTATGGTCATGATGTGATTAGGCATGGTGATGGAAATTTAGAAGCTTGATTTTGGGGATATTTTTTGACCCAAAATCCCTTCAAAACCGTGCAGCCCTTCACCTTGCTACTGGTGAGATTTTATTCTCTCCCGGTTCCGGTTCGCTCGTGTTTTATCGCTCGCAGTCTCGGTGCGTCGCGCACGATCGTTCGAAAAATATTCCGTTTGTACCATCGCGATCCTCTAATTCCCACCTACCTAAGGGTATTAATATTAAAGGTGTTTGTGAAATTTTCCTCCGGGAGATTATTTTCACGGACACCGTTTTGCGTTGCAAAGGTTCATCGGCGAACAACGGCTGTTCGGTTGTTTGCCGAATTTTTAACCGCGACATGTCCAAATTCCTAGGAATATTTTAGCTAAAATTTTCCATCTTAATTCCCTAATCATGCTTAGAAAATTAATTAATTATTTATATTTTACGAATATTTCTCTAACGGAAAATCGGGATGTTACACTGTGTAAGCGCCACGTCAGCCCAGTCAACCCTCACCCCACCCCAGGGACTAAAACCTAATTTTTCAATTTTGTAGGGACTAAAACTTTTACGCAAGGACTAAAACCAAACTTTCAAATTTTACCAGGACTAAAAACATAATTAACCCTAATAATAATTAGTTTTTCTTAAGACAAGAAACGCACAAATATAGAGGTGATTACAAAGAGGAGGATAGTACGACGTTCATGCTGATTAATTTTTTTTTTTAATAAAAAACTGTAACTTTTCGTTGGCCGTGCTAATATCCAAATAAACACGTTAGTGTCGTGGCTAGTTTATTACAATCTTGAGGGAACGTGTTTCGAGTTTGCGGAGATTGGAGGAGAAAGAAAGCGCGCGTCTCGCAGACAGGGCTTTTAGTAACTCTAATCCAAGCCATCAAATTTAAGCGAATCCAATGATTAAAAATTGGTGTAAGAGGGGTAACTTTTAATGGTTATAAGCTAATCTCTCTTGTTTCAATATTAAATTAAATTTCAATTGTAAACATTTTGACTGCTCAGTGGTATTTTGATTATGAATTCGATACCTATTTATAAATCAATTAGTTATTTTATTAATGTAATTAGCGTGACTAGCCAATCATGTGCAAGCTTCCGTGAGGATGGTGTCCCAAGACGACCGATTATGGGTCGTGACTACATGAATCTTTCAACACAACAGCTAAAAATATAATCACGAAATTCTAAAATTTAAATTATCAGTTCAATAATCCTCGTGTAGTTTGTGAATAGTAAACTATCAATTAGACTAGTTTTGAAGTTTAACTCACAATTTTCAAATCCAAAGCTAGCAAGGTTGAGCTTCCTTGCTGACAAAATGAGGTATAAAAAAAAAACACACAATGGTTTGCTTATAAACATAAACATAGTGTTGGTAAACATTAAAGTAGTTCCAGAAACTTGTCATCGACATTACCAACTCTTGAACCAAAATGTGATAGGTTCTAAAACATTTTAAGAGCAAAAAGATTACTTCAAATTTGTCTGCTGCCTGCCATCGGGAATTGCATATAGCACGATTGGTTTTGAGGGTCGAATGAAAGGTGCATCACACCTGAAATATCCCTTTCTCTCCAGCTGTAACACATCTCCACGCTGAAGATTTCGCATGTTGGAATCTCCATAAGCCAAAGTCTCCTTTTTCGTACATGGGTTGAGCACATCCATGAAATCCTCCCCTTCCTCGAGCTACAAAAAAAAAAGACTGTTGGTTAATACAAATCCGCAGGGAAGCAGGCAGTTTTGAACTTTTCAAATTAAAAGTAAGATGAAAAAGAACATTAAACTAGGAATTTGTTCAGTGAAAAGAATAGAATACAATAGAAAGAGATCAGGCTGGGACCGATAATTCAAGAAAACAAAAATAAATAAGACTTAAAGCAAGTTCCTTATACCCATTCCGTCCAATCCTTAATTCAAATAATGACAAGTGGTCATTTTTCTTGAAATGAGCTATTTTTTAGAAGTTGTCTCTAGGAAAATGTTCAAGTGTCATTATTTAATTTCAGAATTACATAAATGGACATGAACTAAGTTCTTTCCTAAATACTTGCACCATCCATTGTAGGGTTCACAAGTGTATATAAAACACCTATAGACAGATATCCACTTCGACAAAAGTGTAATTTTTTCCCTGGATTTAAAGCCAAGGCATAGTGAGGGTGAAAGATTGATGGATGGTGTCGGTCAAGAGAATGGATTGTGGTGGTGGCAACAGTGGTGCTAGTAGGTGGCAGTGAATGGTGGTGAGGGTGGGTGGTGGTGAGAGGTCATGGGGGTGGGTGAGGGAGCATGAATGATACTTAGTTTCTTATCCTATCTAGCTTAACCACAGCAAGGGTAAGGTATATCAAACACAAGATAAAAAAGCATCATCTAGATATTATCCCATGTATGGAACATTATACAATTCATACTTGGGTAGCTAATCCTAACCGGTCAAGTTTTATTTGATGTGTCGAACTATGGTTACATAGTATAAGATACGTCCTGGTAGTAATAATGTTATAGCACAAGTCTTGATAATATAATAACTTATGCAATGTATAACCTTTATCCAACGTTTGGCACGCTTCGTATAAAATTTTATCCTATCCAATGTTGTTGTGCAATTATTCAGGTCTATCCCATAATTATTGATTTGGAAGTGTATAAATGAATTTTAGTCAATCTAATGAAAAAAAATCTTTTCGAGTCTTTGTCAGGCCTTGCTGGAACTACTAGATCAGATAACTTCATTCTATCGTATGTCACCAGATATGATAGAATAAAGAACAGATCACAAAGTATAAATTATCCTATCAAGCCATATATAACATACTAAGAAAAGCAGACAGGAAGTTATTCAAGCAATGAAATTAAGAGCTGTCTTTCATATGAGACTTAGAAAAAGTAGTGTTCCAGCTTAATTTTAAGAGATTAATCTGACCACTACATTGGCTTCAACAGGAGAATATTCAAAAAACATACTATAAACAGTTTACATAATGACTATATCTTGTTTAAATACCTTATACATCTAAATGATAGATACTAATAGGCTTGATTACCGTGGACAAACACATACCTTTTTCTTTGTAATTAGATAGTCAAACTCCACCAATGTCAGGCTAACTAGTTCATCTATGTCAGGTAGCCAAGTGAGTTTCAATTTTGTGGTCTTCACAGATCCTTCAAGATGCAAAACACCACTCAACCCTGTGACATTCCCATCTCGATCGTTCTGTATTTCCTTCAGTATGGCATTTCCCCAATCCATTAAGGTTACTTCCTCACCTGCTGATATGGACAATGCATCAGCATGGTCAATCCATATCCTTTTAGAGTATGTTGTAGCTTTATCCCCAGCAGCTTCATATTTCTTGTGCTTAGGTATGATCCGGACAAATGGTTTCTCAGGACCATCAGTGAGTGTCAACAATACACGTCGGTCTGCAATGACAGCAGTGTGTCTGGGGCAGACAGGATCAATAATCTTTTTATTAATGGTCCAGAGCTTGTCCCATTCCATGAGATTGAGATTTTTTGATGCCCCCTGTACAAACATGGAAGTCATCAACATTCTAAGCATATAAGTAACAATAGAAGGGTGCACAAAGATAAAAAGAAAATAAAACACACACACCCACACAATAGCTTATAAGCACATTCCAGTGTATCATTTCTAATGCTACATAATCTTTTTGATATAAAGAAAACATTTTACATACTTGCTCAACAATAAACTGTATTAGCGCCTCAATTTTCAAACCTCTACGCACAATTCCTTGCACTGTGGGAAATCGCGCATCATCCCATCCATCAACTTTCCCATTTTGGACAAACCACAGAAGCTTCCTTTTGCTGAGAAGAGTGTAGACCATATTCAATCTACTGAATTCATAGATGAGAACTTTTCTAACTCCCATGTCCTCTTGAATCCTGTAATATTGAGCATTGCGATCATGGTATTCACTAGACCGAAGAGCATGTGTTATACCTTCTATAGCATCAACATATGGACATGCAAAGTCATAAGTTGGGTACACTTTATACATGGGTCCAATTCTATGATGAGGCATTGGATTGCAACGATAATAAACTGGATCTCGAAGTGATTTGTTCGGGTCCTGCATGTCCAACTTGCCACGGACACAACATTGCAAGCCCCTCTCTGATCCTGAAATCATTTCCTTCCACAATTTCAAATTCTCCTCTACGCTATGGTTTCTGCATTTAGATTCTATGCCATCCATTCTCTCTTTCTGCATTTGTTCACGTGGAGTGTCATCAACATACGCTTTACCCTGGCAAATTAAATTTTCGGCCAGTTTCATCAACTCAGGGAAGTAATCAGATGTATACGTAACACGTTCATATTTGACACCCAATGTATCAACATCTTTCAGCAAGTTGTCCACAAATTCATTGCTTTCTTTAGCAGGATTGGTATCATCGAAACGCAAAATAACTTGGCCTTGGTATCGCTCTGCAAAATATTTGTTCAGCAGGGCTGCTTTTGCATGTCCAATATGAAGATAGCCACTGGGTTCAGGAGCAAAACGCACACAAACTTTTCCAACTTCAGCCTCTGGAAGATCTATTTCATTCGCAGTCTTCACTTGATCAGCGACTACTGGCTGGTCTTTCGATATTAACCCTGATGGCTCACTCACACTTTTTTTGCCAACATACAATGTTGTGACTTCATTTAGAGCAGTACTATGTTCTGTTGCTATTGAATTGAACCACCGTATAAGATTTGGATATTTTTTTGACTTCCTTAGACTTTCCCATCTCTTTCCTGTTCCTGCAATAGTGTAGCATACAAAGAATCTATACAGACTGTAGATAATACCAATGGGCCATCAAATTACAAAGACTAAAGGTTGCAGAGTAGATTATGTTCTAGAGGAAGGGAATTAACAGATTTAGAGGTTTGTCCTCCTATTTGATAGTGTACCCCCCCCCCCCCCAAATTTGGGAAACTAAAAAAAGGGAATATGTAGGGTTTCACGGGTTTTCAGAAAACCCTCAAATACCTTCCTTAACCTAAATTAAAACTCACAAACATAAAATCTTCCAAAGTCCTCCCTTTCCTTCCTGTCCCCTTTTAAACCCAACTCCCAAACAAAGCCTAACAAAAACATAACGGTATCAAAAGTTGATTAGCATCATTAATAACCTTTACCTGAAAGACCAGACCAAATTGCTACATCCGCAATTGATAATGAATGGCCAACAAAAAATGTACGCTTCTCCAAGAACTGATCCATAAATTTGCATCCATTCTCAAAAGCAGGGCCTGATGAGAGGACAGGAGCATACTCCAGCCATTCATCAATCTGTAGAACAGAAGGGAAATGAGAAAAAATATTTGATGACATCAGTTCACAACTAGTATCAAATTGTGATAAATAAAAGAACCTTTTAGAAGATTATTTAAACTCATTCTTTTTTTTTCTTTTATAAAAGAAGAATTTCATTAAGTAGAGAAGAGAAAATTTAAAGTCTCTTTTCTTAAGCAACATTAATTACTTGTAATGAAATAATTTCAATCGTTCGGTTCACTAAAACATCTTCAGAGGGCTCTAAATTTATTAGGTGGTTTTTGTCCCAAAAAAAACAAACCAAAAGATAAAAACCATAATTTTGCAATATAGATGTCACATCAGGAAAATCACCTGGCCAGCCTCAAATGCATTTTGCCCATAGAAATTGGGAATGCTGGCAACTCGCCCAATATAACGCAGAAGAACGTAAGCTCCATGCAATTTTAGCCTGCAAAGTAAATGCATTCATCAACAGTTAGTGGACAGTATATGCCATATTTTTTTGGATGAAAGAAGAACTTCATTAAGAAGATAAGAGAATACAGGAAGGAAAAAAAAAAGGACCCGAGATCCTCTGTGCAGTAAAAAGAACAAAACACAAGCTAAAAAAGACAATCAATGGAGTAAATTCCAATCTCTCAAAATACATGAGGCAAAAATCTCTAGAAAGACTGTAAGCTTTATCCACCAAACAAATGACAAACGCCTAATGTTATCCTACAAAGCATGCCTGTCTGAGAAATTGTTGTTAAAGATGAAAGAGTTTTAGTCTAGCCAAATGACAGTACATGCCATTGCTCTGCCTAGTTCATGGCCAAAATGATGTCTTCAATTTCCCACCTTCTCTTCAACACTAGACATGGAAACCAAATTGAGAGTCACCACGAACCATTTCAAAGGGCAGCAAAACCGGAATAAAATCCTGACATAAAACTATAAATACGGAATTCAATAATCGTGCCATTACATTATAAGCCCACAACATGTATCGCATCTTCACCGAAAAACTTCAATTCTTTACAAACGGAGTGCTCAAAACATTCAATTTTAGAATTCATAGCTATTAAAACAAGTCAACTAGAAGTAATCAAGGACTGCAAAAGGAACTTCAACGCAGATATACGACAATAACTGCATCTTGGATTTATTTAGAAGATTTTAGCCACGAGTTGCTATACTGCAAAGAGAAAAACCAAAGAGAGAGAAATGGTGAAGACTTAAGAGTTACTGTATTCAGCAGAGAGATCGGAAAGTAAGGATGTACCCATTCGAGAAGAGGAATGTGGGGGCGGAGTCAGGAGGGAGAGAGGTGTCAATGGATGGAGAGATTCCGGCGAGCTTTGCGGCGGCGATCACCGATAACGGCGGAACGCCGGCGGGGAAAGCAAAGGTTTTGATGTCCATTTCTAACGAACACGGCGTGCTCCGTCGGTGGACTTGACCAGCGGAGGCGCGGCTGTCGGTGAAGAAGGCGGTTCGCGGCGAAGGTCGAAGGTTCGACGGCGCGCGGCAGGAGCAAAGGAGGGCTGAGTCACCTGTCTGTGTTAGGGTAATTGATGATGGAGAAGGGAAAGTGCGGGGCCGTGTCTTTGACGTTGGAATTGGGCCAATGGAATGGCCCAAAAACAAAACAAGGCTCAAGGTATTTTCAATTATTCTTTAAGAAAAAGAGTACATTTTCAATTTTTTTTTTTAGCAAAGACATTAAAGTTTTATTTCATCAAAAACAAAATACACCAGGTAAAATGGTCTCTTTCAGACAGCAATTGGGATTCCCCAAAAACAACTTAATGAAAGAAAAATCAGTAGAAAATTGTTTTAATTGGAGAAAAGAATATTGTGAGCCTTGTATTCCTCGTATAAGCGAAGGAGATGCATCCCTTTATTAAAAAACCTACCCATTTCTTGAGGTTCAGATCTTCCACACTATGAAAGCCATGGAGTCCCTGGTTTCCTTCCATGTTGGTGCCTTCTTCAGTGCATGCACCATCATTAGTTACCAGACTCAAAATGCTCCACTCCTAGCGTCCAATTCCTAGCAAACGCCAAATCGGAAGAGAATGCACATGAGAAAAAGCAATGGTAGATAGATTTTTCTTCTACCTCACACCATGGGCATCGGTCGTTGATTGTTGGAATCCTCTGTGATAACCGTTAGAGGAAAAAAAGGGCTCACGTCTCGCGCGACCGGGACTAAAAACAAACTTTGAAATATTACAAGAGTTAAAAATTTAATTAAGCCAACAAACAATTAATTCACTACTTGACCACCGGTAATTATAATTATAATATGGGCTAATTTGACATCATATGAAACACTTTTATTATTCCACCAAAATTTAAAAAAAAAAACACCTTTATTATGATAATATATCAAACACATTTATGGTGAAAAATGATTATTATAGCTTTCCATAGCAAAACAAAAGAGTGATCATCTATTTGTATTGATATAGTAAAACTTTATGGGAAATAATTATTTCTTTTATCAAAGGAAATAATGTATAACTCAATTATTATATATATGTATGGGAAAAAAAATTACTGACATTATTGATTAATATTAAATTTAAAAGATAAAAAATTGGAAATGGAATAGACCTTTTCTTTGTTGATAGACGTAGTAACACTAGAGAGATCTATTTGTCCATGGAGCTCTAAATCAAAATCAGCAGAACTAGAGACAAAAGGAAATGAAAACAAGGAAATAGGTGTTGCGTTTGAGTCTTTTTAATTGAGTTCATCACACTTTTTATTGAATAAAAAAAAATAAAACAATTTTTGGCTATGTCACATGATGTTACTTTTATTTAAAGGGGTAATGTTGCTTATTAGTGTGCAAATATCCCACATTTGAACAATTCCATATCTTCATACAAGGAACTACGAATAAAGCAGATTAAAAATAAAAGGAAAAACAAAAGAAAATAAAGAAAATCTTTTTGGTGTGACCATCTTATTTACACCACTATTAGAAAATTGGAATTTAGTGACGGTTTGTGATAACCACCGCCATTCCAATCATCAACAACATATAGTGGCGGTTCATTGCAACAGCAGTGAAAGGTTAACAATTTGCGGCAGCTTGAGTTTTCTAGCCGCGGTTCATAATTTACCACAATAAAAGAAGAGAAAAGAAATAAAAAAGAAAATAAAAAAGCTTCTCAGACCCACACACACACTGCCATTCTCTCTCTCTCTCTCTCTCTCTCTCTCTCTGTGTCTCTTTCTCACTCTCGAACCTTCTTCGACGAACTCGTCGTCCTATGGGAACCCAAAGTGGAGATGCTCAGCAGCGGCGACGAGCACGACACTAAAGATCCGGTCGCGATGGCGGCGACGAGGATTAGCAGCAGCGACGGCGGTGACGAGGAATCACAGCAGCGACGGCGGCGACGACCTCCGCGACCACGAGTCCCGCCTCAAGGAGACCGTTGCCATTATCCCCCTCCTCAAGGATTGCGAGACCCGACAACGAGAATTCCGTGAATCACTCGTATGTTCCTCCTTCGTTTTTTCTTTCTTTGAAGTTTTTTTGTTTGTTTCTTTGCTGTGCAGGCCAAGTGTTTGATGATTTGCTTCTTTGTTGTTGATGCATTAGATTGAGTGTAGATTCAATATATGATACACATAAGTGTTTGATAATTTGTCTCAATGAGATTAGTTAATAACCATAGCTTCCTCTATTGGCTTTTTCACATTTGCTCCTGGAAATACATTCTACCAAATCAAAACTCCTGTGACAGTTTTTTATTTTTTATTTTTATATTTATTTTAAAGTTTTGGAATGGTGATTTGCAAGGACAAAGAAGGTTGTTTTCATCTAACAGAAGGTTAATTTCTTTCCATCTTGTGAACCAGAAATTGTGGTTTGGGGATTTCTTTTCCTTTGATCCCATAACTTGTATACCCTTCTATCTTCTTTTCTCCTCTTCTTTAATATTGGTTCTTTCATTGGGATTTTTTTTGTTTTCTTCTTTGAAGTTCATGAACAAATTGAGTTGTGTGATGGAAGCATTAGTTATGCATTGACTATAAAGTCTCGTATGTTGATCTGCACTACTATTTTGGGAAAAAAAGGGTGGTGGTTTGTGAAATCTGTGTCTTTGTCTCTTGTATGTTTTTTATGCTTAATTTTATTTTAGGTAAGTTTGAGTTCTGATAGTCATTCAAACAGTTCTTTTTTTTGTACTTGAGGTGTGCCAATTGTATGCTTGATTTTTTATCTACATGCAGAATCTACTTAACTTTATCCGTCTCCTCAATCCACGGTTTTTGTCGGTGTATATTTTTATCAAGGACTTTTAGTTTTGTTAACTATCTTGGTCTAAAAGGTTACTGATCTTGGTTTTGATCTGCTTTATTTTATTTGGCAGTGCTTAGTTATTTATTTTTATCCTCTTCATTGTCCCAACATGAACTTGAATTAACAATCATTTTTTTCTTCTTATGGATAAGGTGTTCCTTCTGCCATTGTTTTCATTCATGGGGAAGATAACAACTTCTGCAGCACAGCCTGTATTTCAACTTATGATGATATTTTTATGCAGCAGAGTTTGCTCTTTGATGATAGTCTAAAGGTACTTTGATCCTGTGCTTCCTTTTAATTTGGCAAAATTTTGTTTCTTAGACCACAGCTCTGATGGCTTGAGCCCTTATTATCACTGTTGATTATTGTCTAGTGCATCTGTTTCTTTGATTTAGAATAGAATCCATAATTGAGTGGATTTTGGTAATTGTTTTTCATATATTTCCATCTCTGTTCCTAGGATTTGAAAAATCTGAGATCATTGTTATACTCAGCAGCTGAGTATTTTGAACTTACATTCACAAACGATGACCAAAAACAAATGTACGTTACATTCTGAGAGCCGCTCTATACGTATGCTGGTATTTGTTATATCTCTTATACCTATCTTTATTTTGATTTCTCTTTATTATGTTTGCAGAGTGGTAGAAACATTGAAAGATTATGCCATCAAAGCTCTTGTGAATACAGTGGACCATTTAAGTTCTGCAACCTATAAAATGAATGACTTGTTGGATGAGAAGGTTGTTGAAGTTTCCGGAGCAGAGCTACTAGTTATGATTATGATGCACCACTTGATGAGTATGGTATGCATTCTTTCAACCTTTCACATGGCACATTTGTTTATTATTGACACTGCAGACATTATACATAACATAATATACTAGTCACTAGTCATTAGTCAACCTAAATGTAAACAGTATTGCAACATGAGATTATATGCTTAATTTGTAGGGGAAAAAAATGAATGTCTATATGTTTTGTTTTAATATTTTAACTGCATGATCATGCAGGAATTATTAGACAGCCTAGGTGGGGTCACCTTAAACATGTGCACAAGTCCATAAAGCTTTGTGAAGAAGCATTGATTGCCACTGATCCAATAGTTACATCTCTTGGTCCACATCTAGAGGTATAAGTAGCCTTTTTAAATTAAGGTTAGATTTTCTTAAACCAGACATGCTTAAATTGAAGATATCCTTATTAAATTTGAGGTTTGTGACCCAAGAAAAGAAGGAATAATAATCCTTTCTATATGCTTTATAAAGTATAATTAGTCTCATAATGTACGCATTCTATTATTTAAACTCAGGCTACAGTTTACAAGAAAGGAGGTGTATGTGCTGCATTTCTTGCTAAATTCAACTCAACAACTATTTTTCTATTCTAAGAAAGTAAGTACTATGAGCTAAGGATATTTTTGGTGCAACAGATTAATACTGCATCTAAATTTTGACGTTCACAACCGAATCCTTGAAAGAGGAGGCCAGTTCTTCAGAAGATTCTAGCTCAGGATGGAGTTGGATTAGCGAGCCAATCGATATTTCAAAGAATGATTCATTCTCAAAATATGGATTATTGGAGCAAATAAATACCACGGCTGATAGGAGTGACTACATGGGGTACTCATTAAGGTACATATAGGCTTTCTTCTGATGAGCAATGCTTTGCTTGCATCATGATAACATCTTTCATGATTTTTCTTTTTGAAAGCATTGATGTTGAAGATGATGTCGGTGCGAAAACTGTGCTTTATATTAAATCCCTTGGTCATGCCCTTCATGCTTTCACAAATGGGAAGCTTGCTGGTAAAGAAAAAGTTGAAGGCAATGACATAGCATGTCTGGATAAGTTTTCATTACATATTCATTTACATGTTCAAATGGATAAATAAGTATTTCATGAAATATCTGTGATATTGCTGAAAACTTTTTAGGGAGGGGAACCGACGACAATCTCAATGCTTCGGTCAATGTGCACATTCCTGTCACACTTGTGGCTGGGAAGAACACAATTGATCTCCTGAGTTTAACTATGGGACTTTAGGTTCAACTCCATCTTTGTAACTATAATCTGTATAAGCATTTAAAACAGAGGAAATTTTGGTTTCTATCATGCATTGGCGTGTTATTTTCCTTTCTTTCCCGAGTTTCTTGGCTTTATCATCAAGTCATTTCTCAATACTGTATAAACTAATGTGAACCTTATACACTTGCAGAACTTTGGAGTTTTCTTTGATACATGGGGTGCAGGGATCACTGGTCCAATAGTACTGAAAGGATTGAAGTATGATAATACTCTTGATCTCCCCTCCAAGAAATGGACATATCAGGTTAGTTTCAACTGGAATTATTTGGATTAGGTACTTTATTTTTGTGATATTATTTCATTGTCAGTTGATATAGGGTTGCTAATATGAATTTTAAAAGTTTTGACTGCGACATGATGAGAAATAATAACTTAATTTATATTGTTCGAGTTATTTAAATGTCCTTTTTAGTTATAAGTTTTTTGACCGAAAAAAATAAAATATAATTATAGCATTAACCACTATTTTGTTTAAAATACTGCTGGGAATCGCCTCGTAAAGCGTGCCAGAATCGCCTTGTAAACTTTGCCAGGAACTGCCTCATAAAGCATGCCAGAATTGCCTCGTAAAGCGTGCTAGGAACCACCTCGTAAAGCATGCCGAGAACTGCCTCGTAAAGCGTTTTCGGGAATCGTCTCGTAAAGCGTGTCGGGAACTGCCTTGTAAAGCGTGTCGGGAACCGACTCATAAACCCTGCTGGGACCCGCCCCGCAAAGCGTGCCGGGAATAGCCTCGTAAAGCGTAATTTAGTAGCGGTTATGAACCTTTGCAAAATAAATGCTAAAGTTTTGAAAAAATTATGGAAGTTACAAACCGTCGCAAAATATTTTTTTTTTAATTTTTAGACAAATTCTAAGGTGGTTTAGAACTGCCGTGAAGTAAACATGAAAATTCAAATTTAAATATTCGCGACTGTTACAAACCAACGCTAAATGGGGTAGTCCACTAAGCGATTGAAGAATTCCCTTAAGTGTACAAAGATCCCAACAAGCACTATGTCACCATAGGTTATGCATGGGAATTATACGTGATTAACTGTATAGGTGGTACATATTCATTATTACGCATCATGAGAAAATAGTTTGTCATTAGAATGTTAGGACAACCTTATATAATTACACAGATAATCACGTAACCAAGAAAAGATTATAATTGAACATAGGGAACGAATAAAGATCTTAAGAAGGTTTCGGCCGCAATGGGGTTGGAATACCTTAAAGATATATACTTAGTTATATGAATAGAGAAATCCCATCTCTTGGCACATCCACGAACAAACTCCTTGTCAGTCCAGCAAGATGGATTGATTAATGATTTGAATGCAAGCTTATACCTGAGCTCATATAAAAGTCAAAATGAAAAGATGAAGGTACAAAGAAGTGACGTCACTGAGAGCGCACGCGTAAAGGGCCCAAAGAAACGTAAAGAAAGTACGAGTTCACTCTTGGCCATGTCGTGAAAGCGGGGCCCTCCCTATTAATGGTCGATGAAGTATGCTAAACTCATCTGTGGTTCGCTACCACTTAGATAACAGCGTTGCTTGGTCGTCATCAATACGGATATAGAAGGAGGTTGTAATTGAACGGGGACGACGGTTCCATGGTACACAAAGGAGGAAGGACATAATGTAATAAGAAGGACGCTGCCCCTAGGTGCATATACGACGGTTCCACGGTATACAAAGGAGGAAGGACATAATGTAACAAGAAGGACGCTGCCCCTGGGTGCATAAGAGAAACTCATATTCCCTCATGCATCAGGTTGTGATATATGTATGTACTATGTGTAATGTTATAGACCGCCTTTATAAGCTATATTTAATATACGCCCATGTAATCCGGTGTACCATGCTAAATAAATAATGGCGCAAGTATCTTTCCCCAATAACTAGGCCAAAGATTAGAAGATCCATCAGTCACTTAGTAACATAGATAAATGTGCTCAGGATTAGTAAGAATAAAATACATAGGAAAGTTTAGTCATCATTACACTTAGAGCACTCCTGAGCGGCCTGGATCATGATCGAATTAACAAAGAGTAATCCTACACTTAGGTTTCTCACGGAGAATGCAACGTTCTCACTCCTACTCGTTTATGACTCCAAGAACCCACGATGAATACTCCGTCAAGCAGTGGGCGAAAGATACTAGGCACCAGCATATGGATTGACCCCATTACCGAGGTCATCACGGAGGCATATTCTTATCTACCGGCTGATGCTTTGGATGCACCTCCACCAATTCTACCACTCTCCTCAGGTCCATCCATGGGCCCTGATGAGCAGCCTTCTGCACTCATCTCCGTCAATGAACATGAGCCCACGCCCTATAAAAAGGGCGTGGAGGTGGACCCAAACTCCATATTTCCCGAGTACCTACCTTGACACATCAAACGTGGACCTAGAAAGCATGTTCCTCGTCTGATCCGACGACAACTAGCTCCCCAGATGCATGATGGTGAAGCAAGACCTTCCATGAGCTAACAAGGGCTATTCAACATCCCATAGTTCACTGGGGATCAGGAGAGGAGGACGACTCACCGGTCTATACCTCCCCTAAGGAAGAAGAAAAGGACGTGAATGACGAGGACCTTATGGAAGAGGACTTTATGCAATGATGTTGATGGACCACATGTGTTGCCCTACCTTGTTAATTGCTTGTTTAACCTTCTTTGACTGCTATATTAATTGTGCTAGAACCGTTAAGCCCCAAGGCTCTATCGCTTACACTATATGTTTTATTCTATGCGTGGCTCATACTTTATGCTTCAGACAATGGAGGAAAAAAGTTTTAAATTGGTCCATATTTTTCTGTAGAGTATTTTCAAAGGTTATGACTAAAGGTATTTTCACCAAAGTAGTTAATAACCTAATAAGCATTGCTTATGACTTGAGCATAAGCTAGCTAACTAAGGGTGTTATAGTTGGTATCAGAGCGATCGGTTCAAGTGAACTTGGGACTGTTTTGCATTATGCTTCCGAGCATGTTAACAATGTATATTTCTACTGAGTTGTATGTGTTGAATATATATGCACTAGCTTTTCTTTCGCCTGATCAACTCAGGATTGTGCATGTGCAGTAAAGCAGCCATGCCGCCATCGCCACGTAGAGATACCATACTACGTACCGATGAGGCAAATTCCCTAAAGTTTATGGAGTTCGTAAGGATGAATCCTCCTGTCGTTGAGGTAGTCATGAACCCTAACTAGGTCCACAACTGGCTGAGGAAGATCGAACAAGTCTTCGAAGATGTCTCATGCACTGAAGCCCAAAAGGTTAAGTTTGCATCCAGAAAGCTAGAAGGTGAAACACCCTAGCTAACTGTTTACCCGTACGTCGTAAACAATGCTCACTAGGTTGTTTTCTTCTTTGGTTGGGGTTACTTTTAGCCCCTACTTTTAGCTTTGAAAATAATTCTTACTCAGAAAATATGGACCGTTTTGAAACTTTTTTTTTTTTTACATACATATGGAATAAAATATGAGCCGTGTGTCAGATAGAATTTATAATGCAAACGTTACAATGTTATACTTAACGGATAATTATTCCAACATTACAACATCAATCAATATGCAGACAGGTGGTCCATAACACATATCACAAATATTTACATAGGTATTATCATAAATACTACCTAAAATTATATAATAATACAAACATATAGCCTACTGACTAAGGACTAGTGCAATATCTCTATCGTATCTCTGATTTCTCTATTCCTTTATCCATCTTCTTCAGTGTTGCTCGTCCTTGTACTGCTTACACTGCTCTGAAGTCCTCTGCATCCTTGTCGTGCTCGCCTAGAACCATAAAGGAGTGGGGGATGAGAACACTGCGTTCTCAGTGGGAAACCTTAGTCGTCATAACTCATTTTATACCCAATTATGATTCCGCCACTCAGGGATCTCTAAGTGTTACAGTTACACTAAAGCCCTATTAGTTATGAATAGCCATACTAAGCCTGAGCAGCTTTACCTATGTTACTAGGTGCTTGGGGGATCTATTCTTCATTATCTACGTCATCTGTCTGCTAATCTAGTTCCTAACTCAAACATCGTCATATGGTTCATATGGCTATACTACTACATCATATCCTCATCATACAATTCACATAGCTACACTACTACATCATCATCATCATCTTTGGAAATTCATTTGAAATTCATTTTTCTCCCGCGGTATAAGGCAAGCCTTAGTAGCGGTTCCGCCCTCGTTCCTTGTAGCTGCGGCCACACCACTACAACCACACTTTACAGCCCGCATCGTGGCGGCCAGGTAGCGCCTCACCTGAAGGGTCTCACCTGCAGTGTCTTGACCCCGTAATTCTCACCAACCACGACCGAGGTGACCATCAAACGGATGGCGTGGGGGTCGGACCTACGACTCGACCGGAACTAAGACCTTCCCCAAAAGTCGAGCTCTCAGCCCTCCAAGAGGGGGTTTTTCCATCATCATCATCATCATCATGTGCACAGTTTAATGGTTGATGCAACAGTTTATCATCATAGACACAGTTCATCATCATCATCATCATCATCATCATCATCATCATCATCATCATAGGCACAATTCATATATAAAAATCACAGTTCATCATCATAAAGCAGTTATATCCATTCATCATCTTAAAGCAACAATTATAACCTAATAGCTCATATCATCATCTTCATCGTAATTATTGAAAGATCATCATCTTACATCCTAACATGCAACACTACATACTCATAAGCATCTACCATTTCTCATATTGACAAGCATCATTTTATAATTCTATTTTATACTTATCCTAGTCTAAATCATTTAACACACATAACATCCTATAACTCGTAAACATATCCCTATTATTTCCTGAGTAATTACCGTTCAAGCTTCCATGTCATCATCTTCATCATTTATCACCAACATCTAACATGTATTACCTTATATTAACATAACATTTAACATATAACATATCACCTAATTTCAGGCTCAACATCCTCATAAACATAAACCAACCTAATTCTAAAAATTATTCCAATAGATTACTAGACCTGCAGAAACTTCTAGATACAAGTATAATAGATAGAAATCTTCAAGAACATTATTTAGCCATTAAAATCTAACATATTCTAACACCAAACATAGCACAACCATCATCATAAGCAATTTCATGTCTCATAATCACTTCTAATTATCAAGAATATTAGCAAGCAACTAAACCTAATATAATCTATCACAAAACATATCACAAACATCATCAAACATTTTAAAACCACATAGACAGCGGTTAGAACGGTTTACCCACTTTTTGAGCGTCCTGAAAGTTGCGAGAAAAGACTTCCGCGAACCTTGGAGCGATCATGCTATTTTTCCTGAGTCCAACGGTGTAATCGCAGAGCGCACGAGCGACACAGAAATAAATTTAACAGTATGAGAGTATGGATTTAGGACACTGAGGGAATGGCTTTCGGAAGCCAATATATCACATATGTATATAGGGGTCCTGAGGCGGTGATGCTTGCCGCCTCAGTTGATATTTATTATATTATTAATATATTATTATATTATATTCTTATATTCTACTACTATACTATACATATACATATGTACATATTTACTACTAAATATATATATACGTAATTTATGTGGCTTAGGAAGGCCTTATCCTTGCAACTTTGGTTGCAGAGGATAAGTTTAGTTCATTATATTAACGGGGCTATTTGGTTTAATTTTGATCATGTTTGATCGCGTTTTATCTTTAATTGTTCATATCCACTTGTCCTAAAAATATTTCGGACATACTGTTATGACCTACTAATTTTTTCTTATTACTTATTTAATTTTATTTGGGCATTCTTAAATTTATTTTCGTATTAGTGTATTTTACGGACTCCTTTGAGTGAAAATTAAATCCCAATGATAATGAAAATCAACCAAAATCTTGCGAAATCCCATGAGATGGCGAAATCACTATTTTGACTGGTATTTTTAAGGATTAAATTTAATAATTTAATTTTTCAGTCTTAATGATTGACTCACATTTTTTTATTACGCGAAATCTTTGTAAGGGAAAAATTCGGGATGTTACAGAAGGCGCTGCTGGACAATGGTGGGACATGACCAAGCCCCTACGAGAGCAAGAAGGTGTCCTGATTATATGGAACCAATTTACTGTCGCCTTCATGAACAAATATTTTCCTTGAGAGCTTAGGGACCAAAAGGAGGCCGAATTCTTGGAGCTCAAGCAAGGAGCGATGACGGTTGCAGAGTATACTGCAACATTCGAAAGGCTATGCCGATACTCTAGGACATATAAACTCAACCCAGATGAATAATGGAAGTACGGGAAGTGAAAATATGAGGAAAAATCGTAGTGAAGTCGTGTAGTGAAGCTTGGTTTCTCTGCTACGTGCATATAACAAACGAGTACGTGGGAGGAACGTGTTCAAGAGGGTGTTAATGGATGAAATGAAAGCAAAATAGGATAAGGATGAAAGGAGATGGACTTTAGTTTGACTCATGTGCGCGTGTCGTGCGAATTTCTCTCTTGTGGCCATGTGTGTGTTTGCTTCCTATAAAATTTTGGGGCGTAAGTTTGATCGTGTTTGGTCATTAACTTTGTGTACAGACATCCTAAAAATTGTCTGAACACACAATCGTTATCTACTCATTTTGCTAATTTGAAATTTAACTTAATCCGAGGTATTTGTAACTCAACTTTCGTAAAAGTGTGTTTTACGGATTCCTTTAATACGTAATTAAATTTCAGTGACAAAAGATAATTGATTCGATTTTTGCAAAATTTCGCGAGACCGCGAACTATTACCTTGACGGGCATTTTTGATAAAAGAATTTGCGATTTAAATTTCCAATATAAATAAACAGATTATATATTTATTTATTTCGCGAAATCTTTACTAAAGAAAAAGCAGTATGTTATAGGATGGACCTATATATTATGACACGCTAACTGGTAAGACCCTATGACATGACTTAATTTATTCTTTTCCAATAAATTTTATGCCAAAAAGTTTATTTTTGTTCACTATAATACTATTTATTGCCTGAATGTACTATATTCTTGGATTGTCATGTGTCAGTTTAGGTGTCTCCCTGAGTTTTGCGTTTTTGTAGGGGATGCACTATAAGAAATTCAACAGTTTGCGACGGTTCTAAATTGTTAGTGAAAGCAAATTGCGCAGGTTTGTAGCAGTGGTTCATAACCGCTATAAATTCAACAGTATTTTAAATAAAATAGTGGTTAATGCTATAATTATATTTTATTTTTTTCGGTCAAAAAACTTATAAATAAAAAGAACATTTAAATAACTCGAACAATATAAATTAAGCTATTATTTCTCATCATGGGTCAAAACTTTTAAAATTCACATTAGCAACTCTATATCAACTGACAATGAAATAATATCACAAAAATAAAGTACCTAATCCAAATAATTCTAGTTGAAACTAACCTGATATGTCCATTTCTTAGAGGAGAGATCAAGAGTATTGCCATACTTTAATCCTTTCAGTACTATTGGACCAGTGATCCCTGCACCCCATGTATCAAAAAAAACTCCAAAGTTCTGCAAGTGTATAAGGTTCACAGCTTATACAGTATTGAGAAATGACTTGATGATAAAGCCAAGAAACTTGGGAAGGAAAGGAAAATAACAAGCCAATGCATAATAGAAACCAAAATTTCCTCTGTTCTAAATGCTTATACACATTATAGTTACAAAGATGGAGTTAAACCTGAAGTCCCACTGTTAAACTCAGGAGATCAATTGTGTTCTTCCCAGCCACAAGTGTGACAAGAATGTGCACATTGACCGAAGCATTGAGATTGTTGTCGGTTCCCCTCCCTGAAAAGTTTTCAACAATATCACAGATATTTCATGAAATACTTATTTATCCAATTGAACATGTAAATGAATGTTTAATGAAAACTTATTCAGACATATCATGAGCTATGTGCCTTTAACCTTTTTTCTTTACCAGCAAGCTTCCCATTTATGAAAGCATGAAGGGCATGACCAAGGGATTTAATATAAAGCACAATTTTCGCACCGACATCATCATCAACATCAATGCTTTCAAAAAGAAAATCATGAAAGAGGTTACCATGATGCAAGCAAAGCATTGCTCATCAGAAGAAATCCTATATGTATCATCATTAGCCGTGGTATTTATTTGCTCCAATAATCCATATTTTGAGAATGAATTATTCTTTGAAATACCGATTGGCTCGCTAATCCAACTCCATCCTGAGCTAGAATCTTCTGAAGAACTGGCATCTTCTTTCAAAGATTCGGTTGTGAATGTCGAAATTGTAAATGCAGAATTAATCTGTTGCACCAAAAATATCCTTAGCTCACAGTACTTACTTTCTTAGAATAGCAAAATAGTTGTTGAGTAGAAGTTAGCAAGAAATGCAGCACATACACCTCCTTTCTTGTAAATTGTAGCCCGAGTTTAAATAATAGAATGCGTACATTATGAGACTAATTATACTTCATAAAGCATATAGAAAGGATTATCATTCCTTCTTTTCTTGGGTCACAAACTTCAAATTTAATAAGGATATCTTCAATTTAAGCATGTTTGGTTTAAGAAAATCTAACCTTAATTTTAAAAAGGCTACTTATACCTCTAGATGTGGACTTAGAGATGTAACTATTGGATCAGTGGCAATCAATGCTTCTTCACAAAGCTTTATGGACTTGTGCACATGTTTAAGGTGACCCCCCTAGGCTGTCTAATAATTCCTGCATGATCATGCAGTTAAAATATTTAAACAAAACATATAGACATTCACTAATTTTTCCCCTATAAATTAAGCATATAATCTCATGTTGCAATACTGTTTACATATAGGTTGACTAATGACTAGTGACTAGTATATTATGTTATGTATAATGCCAGCAGTGTCAATAATAAACAAATGTGCCATATGAAAGGTTGAAATACTCATCAAGTTGTGCATAATAATCATAACTAGTAGCTCTGCTCCGGAAACTTCAACAACCTTCTCATCCAACAAGTCATTCACTTTATAGGTTGCAGAACCTAAATGGTCCACTGTATTCACAAGAGCTTTGATGGCATAATCTTTCATTGTTTCTACCACTCTGAAAACATAATAAAGAGAAATCAAAATAAAGATGGGAATAAAAGATATAACAAATACCAGCATATGTATAAAGCGGCTCTCGGAATGTAACGTACATTTGTTTTTGGTCATCGTTTGTGAATGTAAGTTCAAAATACTCAGCTGCTGAGTATAATAGTGATCTTAGATTTTTCAAATCCTAGGAACAGAGATGGAAATATGAAAAACAATTACCAAAATCCACGCAATTATGGATTTTATTCTAAATTAAAGAAAGAGATGCACTAGACAATAATCAACGGTGATAATAAGGGCTCGAGCCATCAGAGCTATGGTCTAAGAAACAAAATTTTGCCAAATTAAAAGGAAGCTCAGGATCAAAGTACCTTTAGACATAATCAAAGAGCAAGCTCTGCTGCATAAAAATCTCATCATAAGTTGAAGCCGCTTGAGATACAGGCTGTGCTGCAGAAGTTGTTAGCCGCTTGAGATACAGGCTGTGCTGCAGAAGTTGTTATCTCCCCCATGAATGAAAACAATGGCAGAAGGAACACCTTATCCATAAGAAGAAAAAAAATGACTGTTAATTCAAGTTCATGTTGGGACAATGAAGAGGATAAAAATAAATAATTAAGCACTGCCAAATAAAATAAAGCAGATCAAAACCAAGATCAGTAACCTTTTAGACCAAGATAGTTAACAAAACTAAAAGTCCTTGATAAAAATATACACTGACAAAAACCGTGGATTGAGGAGACGGATAAAGTTAGGAGATTCTACATGTAGATAAAAAATCAAGCATACATTTGGCACACCTCAAGTACAAAAAAAGAACTGTTTGAATGACTATCAGAACTCAAACTTACCTAAAATAAAATTAAGCATAAAAAACATATAAGAGACCAAGACACAGAGATTTTACAAACCACCACCTTTTTTTTCCCAAAATAGTAGTGCAGATCAACATACGAGACTTTATAGTCAATGCATAACTAATGCTTTCATCACACAACTCAATTTGTTCATGAACTTCTAAGAAGAAAACAAAAAAAATCCCAATGAAAGAACAAATATTAAAGAAGAGGAGAAAAGAAGATACAAGGGTATACAAGTTATGGGATCAAAGGAAAATTTCTGGTTCACAAGATGGAAAGAAGTTAAGCTTCTGTTAGATGAAAACAACCTTCTTTGTCCTTGCAAATCACCATTCCAAAACTTTAAAATAAAAATAAAAATAAAAAATAAAAAAAGGTCACAGGAGTTTTGATTTGGTAGAATGTATTTCCAGGAGCAAATGTGAAAAAGCCAATAGAGGAAGCTATGGTTATTAACTAATCTCATTGAGACAAATTATCAAACACCTATGTGTATCATATATTGAATCTACACTCAATCTAATGCATCAACAACAAAGAAGCAAATCATCAAACACTTGGCATGCACAGCAAAGAAACAAACAAAAAAACTCCAAAGAAAGAAAAAACGAAGGAGGAACATACGAGTGATTCACGGAATTCTCGTTGTCGGGTCTCGCAATCCTTGAGGAGGGGGATAATGGCAACGGTCTCCTTGAGGCGGGACTCGTGGTCGCGGAGGTCGTCGCCGCCGTCGCTGCTGTGATTTCTCGTCACCGCCATCGCGACCGGATCTTTAGTGTCGTCCTCGTCGCCGCTGCTGAGCATCTCCGCTTTGGGTTCCCATAGGACGACGAGTTCGTCGAAGAAGGTGAGAGAGAGAGAGAGAGAGAAAGAAAGAAAGAGAGAAAGGCAGTGTCAGTGTGTGTGGGGGTCTGAGAAGATTTTTTCTTTTCTTTTTTATTTCTTTTCTCTTCTTTTATTGTCGTAAATTATGAACCGCGGCTAGAAAACTCAAGCTGCCGCAAATTATTAACCTTTCACTGCTGTTGCAATGAACCGCCACTATATGCTGTTGATGATTCGAATGGCGGTGGTTATCACAAACCGTCACTAAATTCCAATTTTCTAATAGTGGTGTAAATAAGATGGTCACACCAAAAATATTTTCTTTTGTTTTTCCTTTTATTTTTAATCTGCTTTATTCTTAGCTCCTTGTATGAAGACATAGAATTGTTCAAATGTGGGGTATTTGCACACTAATAAGAAACACTACCCCTTTAAATAAAAGTAACATCATGTGACATAGCCAAAACTCGTTTTTTATTTTCTTTTATTCAATAAAAAGTCTGTTGAACTCAATTGAAAAGACTCAAATGCAACACCAATTTCCCAGTTTTCATTTCCTTTTGTCTCTGGTTCTATTGATTTTGATTTAGGGCTCTATGGAAGAATAGATCTCTCTACTTTTGCTACGTCTATCAACAAAGAAAATGTCTATTCCATTTCCAATTTTTTTAAAAAAATTTAATATTAATCCATAATGTCAATAATTTCTTTCCCATACATAATAATTGAGTTATACATTATTTCCTTTGATAAAAGAAATAATTATTTCCCATAAAGTTTTACTATATCAATATAAATAGATGATCACTCTTTTGTTTTGATATGGAAAGCTATAATCATCATTTTTCACCATAAATTTGTTTGATATATTATCATAATAAAGGTGTTCATTTTTTTAAAAATTTCGGTGGAATAATAAAAGTGTTTCATATGATGCCAAATTAGCCCATATTATAATTTTAATTACCAGTGGTCAAGTAGTGAATTAATTATTTTTTGGCTTAATTAAGTTTTTAGTCTCTGTAAAATTTCAAAGTTTGTTTTTAGTCTCTGTCTAAAATTTTTACCCCCTGTAAAATTTCAAAGTTTGTTTTTACTCCTTATAAAATTTTGAAGATTGTTTTTAATCTCTGCGTCTGGCGTGCCACGTGACATATTGTGCCACTTGACACGGACACGTCAGCGCCGTTAACCCCAGCCAGACACAAGGACTAAAAACAAACTTTGAAATTTTACACAGGGACTAAAAATAAACTTTAAAATTTTACAGGGGCTAAAAATTTAATTAAGCCAGGATTTTAATTATTTATCTTATCCATTAATAATTTTCAACAAAAGGTTAATGTTAATAGCCATATTTTGACTATAACCAATAACAACCATGGTTAACGAAAAAATTATAATTGTATTTTTATTTTCTTCAATTAAAGAAATAATAACATCAAAATTACAAAATTGATAATTATAAATATAAATTGTATTTGTTACAATAATAATAGTGATATTTATTATTGTACGAATAAATTGTAACTAACTTGACATGAATTTATGTTAGTATTATCCAATGATTTTTTATAGCAATTTGACTAGAATACATAGAAAGATATCTTTTTTTATTCAACTATAGAAAGATATATCTAAATAGTTAGAAAACATCAATTAGAATTTTGACTAATTTAAATGGTGTATGTTTTAAAAATATAATAATAGTAAAAATTTACTCATTTAAAAGTAAAACATAATGTTGCATCATTCCTTCAAAACTTTGTTTTTAAGCATTTTCATTATATCAAATAGGGAATGTGTCAAAAATATATTAACAGTATTCACATTATATAAAACTATTTGTTGAGTGAATTAGAAAGATATGGATTGCTTATCCACTAAGTTTTTTTTTCTTTGATAAAATTATGAGATTCCTCTATTTCTAAAACTAATTTAAATCAAGAATTAAGTTTAAATAAAAATTATTTCTAGGCATGAATCTTTCTTTATTTTGGTGCACCATATATGTTTAGAATTTTGGATTCAAAGAATATATACTTTGACTAACTTAATGTTAACATTAAGTGATAGTTCAACACAATTAAGTATTTGTGTTAAGTCGTGTATTTGAGTTGTTAAAATAGCTATACATCAGTCAAGATGAAGGTTGTCTCTTCCATTGGTATTGGTATGTTTTTCTTAGTGATTGATAATAGTTAATTATTTTTTTTTGTATTTTATTTTGGATGTTGCGGAATAATATTCATATGGACTTGCTTTTGTATTTGTGGCAATTATATTTGTATGTTGTAGGAAATGAAGGGCTTGTGAAAGTTATAGAGGTGAAAAGGTGTTTCCAAACAATCTACCAGGACTATCTAGGAAGTGACAAGTGCACCACTAATTGCCAAAACAAATTTGGAAAACAAGCTAGTCGGTTGTGCAATGCTATAGAAGATTGTGTGTGTCGTTATCCATGTTAATTTTATGAAACTTTCAATAATTTTCGCTTGGAATTTTATTTCAAGTAATGGGCAACGGAAAATTTTATTAAATAAAAGTAAACTGCTTACAAATAATAATGTGTTGTGTTTTGTCTTTTTTAATGTAAAATTTTAGAAAATAAAAATTTATATTATTGGTATAAGATTTACAATCACTAATAAGCTTCTAACAAAACATAAACTACTTCATACACATCACTACATCTTGTGAGAAAAAAATACATGATAGTTCAACTATTCAGTTTTCGTAAATAATTTTCGTGAAAAAATTACAAATGATAAGGGAGTAGTTAAATTCTTAAAATTATATTAAAAAAATGTAGCTTATTAAT
>QANU01115730.1:0-12794 GCA_003254905.1 Nissolia schottii | reverse complement strand
TGGCGGAGGACTGTCCCCCAGACGTGGACAGAGAAAGAAAAAGAGAGATCTTGTCCCCCAGACGTGGACAAGCAAGCCCTCGCCTGCCAGTGCTATCACTAGGGTACACTCCTGCCATTCTATCAGTTGAGTGGTTGCAAGAGGTTGCGGCTGTATGAGGGACGACAGTCCCGCAGTCAGCAAGGGGGTGAGGGCAGTCAGCAGTGAAGAACGACGCGACACAGGCGCGTAAGAGAAACCCTATCCCCTCATGCATTACATTTATTTGCTAATTGTATAAGCTGTATGATTATATTTGATTATATATGATTATGAGTACATGTTGAGTCAACCGTCCGCGAGACACGTACGAGACGGTCACAGTAGCACCGCGAGTCTAATGATGAAGCACGATAACTTAGTAAGAAAGATTAGATCCCCTATCACCTAGTAATTAGATAAAGCCGCCCAGGAACTTAGGCAAGTAATAACTGGTAGGATATCTAGAGACATAAATCACTTAGAGATCCCTGGACGGCCTGAAGTATAATTGAGTAACCAGATCCCCACTACCCTACAGTTTCCCACTGAGAACCACCGTTCTCACACCCACTCACTTATGACTTCAGGTGAGACTGATGACTACACCGCCGAAGAAGCGGCGGATCCTGCGCAGCAGGTTTAGGACGACAGATCCTGAGACAGGGCAGGAGGCAGAGATATGGTCGGTACTGGTGGTAGATCGCCCCATGCCCCTTCGAGTCGCACCACCCGCCCCGGCAGAGCCAGAGCCTCCTACTGATGGCGAGTCCACTCCTTATGAGAAGGATGTGGAGGTAGACCCCGTATCCGTGAGACTGCGACCGCCCAAGGTCAAGCGGAGAGGCGCTAGGATACGGATGGCCCGAGACTACCGTCGCTAGTTTGCACCCCGCACGCACGACGGCGAGGCTGGCCCATCCACCGGTCCCCGAGATCCTCCAGACGTCCCGGAGCCTGAGCCTTCTTCATCCGAGGAGGACTTCTTGGAAGCCGTGATGGAGGAGGAGGACGAGCCGGTGCCGATGTACGAGGAGGACGAGCCGGTGCCGATATACGAGGAGGACGAGCTGGAGCCGATGGATGAGGAGGAGGATCCGGAGGAGGAGGAGCCAGAGGAGGATCCAGAGGAGGAGCCCAGTGATGATGAGCCAGAGTGCTGACCAGCCCAGTCCTACAGTCCCTGTCGTCAGGCGCGACATCCTTTTGCCAGTAGACTTATTTAGATATGTATTTTGATGTATGTCTTTTTGGAAGCAAATGCAGTATTTCTGATTTTAGTAGACGTACAGACTTCTTCTGATGTATTAGTACAATGTAAGAACTTATGTAAAACTCTGTGTTATAAATATATTATTATTATCTGACATGTATGGTTGTGTGATTGGACCCACTTGATACTGCTTTATTTTACTGCTTATGTATGTACATGTACGACAGACGACGATCGTGTTTATTTGTTACACGATTATCTGGGACTTATGATAGTTCACACGCATGGCTCTACTTTGATGCATAAAAAAAACTTATGTTTGAGAAAAAAAAAATGGGCCCTTATTTTCAGTAACTTAACTATTTTCTAGATTAAAGTAGGGCCTAGCAGTATGCCCACACAGCAGATAACAACTTAGCAGACGCGGATTATGACTTAAGCATAAGCTGCTAAGCTAGGGTGTTACACATCCAACATCAGGGCTCCACCGTACCAGCAGCCTCATCAGTTCCAGAACCCGCAACAAGTAGCACCACCGATAGAGCAAAATGAGACGCTGAATCAATTCATACAATTGACCATGGCAAACCAGAAGAATACTGATGCCTCGTTCAGAAACTTGGAAATCCAGATGGGACAACTTGCCTAGGACTTTGCAGAACTCAAAAAGGACAGGTTCTCTGCCAACACCTAGCCCAATCCAAAGGAATCGTGCAAGGCAATCGTGACTCGCAGTAGAAAATTGCAGGAGTCCCAAAACCCTGAGGTTCATGATGAGGAAGTTCTAGTTGAAAAAGTGTATAAAGAAGAAAAGAGAAGAGAAGAAAATGATGAGGAAGAAAAAAATAAAAGTAGGAGTGTAAATAAAGAAAAAGAAAAAGAAAAAAAGCAAGGAGTTAGAGAGGAAAAGAGGGAGAAAGGAGAAAAAAAAGAGGAAAGAGTGTTAAAACCCTCAACAGTAAAGCTACTGCCTTACCCTCTAGCTCCTACAAAGTTAGACAAAGAAAGGCAGTTTGCCCGTTTCATAGACATTTTCAAGAGACTGCAAATTAACATACCATTTGCAGAAGCATTAGAGCAAATGCCTTCCTATGCAAAGTTCATGAAGGAATTATTATCAAAGAAAAGGAAGTATCAGGAGGAAGAAACTGTGCAGCTAGGCGCAAATTGTAGCGCTATCATCCAAAACTATATCCCTCACAAGCTGACAGATCCAGGAAGTGTCACTATTCCCGTTACCATTGGGAATGTGACAGTAGGAAAAGCCTTGACAGATCTACGGGCTAGTGTGAGCCTGATGCCCCTGTCTATGCTTACAAGGATAGGTGGTTTGGAATTAAAACCAACCAGAATGTTGCTGCAGCTGGCCGATCGATCAATCAAATATCCGCTCAACATAGCAGAAGATGTTTTGGTAAAGGTTGATAAATTTTTAATTCCCACTGACTTTGTTGTTATTGACATTTCAGAGGACACGGAGGTTCCCTTAATTCTTGGGAGACCATTCATGTGAACAGTAAGAATGGGGATAGACATGGACGTGGGAAAATTGAAGATCAAAGTCCATGAGGATGAAGTACAATTAGACATATTCGAAGCAATGCAATATCCAAAGTATAAAGGGCAATGCTTTATGATTGACCTACTGGAGGAGGTTGCCATGCAAGTAGAACAACAACCCAAGTAGTAGACCCTTTGGAGATGGCATTAACAGGAAGACAAGCACAGTTTACAGAAGAGGAGGAAGCTGAAATTGAGGCATTTCTTAACAACTTAGATGTTATGCCTACCATTCCCCGGGAACAGGAAGCAAGGGAAGAAATCACAAAGAAAGCTGATGCAAGGACAGAAGGTAAGAATCTGGAACTTAAACCTTTACCCCCTAGCCTAAAGTATGTATTTTTGCAGGGAAAGGACAAGAAGCCAGTTATCATCAGCAACCTGTTGTCTCCAAAAGAAGAAGAAGAACTGATCAAAGTCTTACGGGATAATCAATGTAACACCCCTGCTAACTGCCTACTTCCATGGTAGTAAGCAATGCTCACAGGGTTGTTATGCGTCGTGTCAGGTTAACTTTTACCCTTACCTTTACCTTTGCAAATAGTTCTTATGCGAAAATATGGACCAATTTGAAATTTATTCTTTTACATTACCAGTTTGTAAATTAGGGGCCGTGCGTGATTTGAAGAACATATATAACAATAGTCACTATAGGCTAAAGGTAACTGAAGCAGAACATAAAGAGTAGATGTGCATACATAAATAAATACAACCAAGGTCCCACATCAGTACACATTGTCATAATAATAATTATGTACACAAGAGGTATCTAAGTCCTAATACATCATACAAAACATATCTTCTCCAAAACATATATATTCATCGTGTCAGCATCGTCCCTGTGTCTTGACCTCCACCAACTATCAGTGCGGTCACCTCGTACACCTGCTGGATCCATAACCGAGTGGGAGTGAGAACTCTCAGTCCTCAGTGGGGTTCCTTAGCACTAACTATTGTTCATTTACTCGGGTATCCTCCAGGCCGCTCAGGAGATCTCTAAGTGATCATACATACTACAACCCTACTGATTATTATCTTGGCCTAGGGTCCTGAACAGCTTTATCTATGTTACTACGTGATCAGGGAACTAGTCTTGCTTATCTAGGTTCTCGCGCTTTCTACTCCTAACCATCGTTACATAACCACATCATAAACATGTATGCTGACAGACACAACTGTTCATCACGCATATGTTGCGCGGGATCATTCCACCATGCTTGCCGGGCACGGGATAGTTCATCATGCACACTTTGGGCATGGTATCAATGCAAGAGTTGTTCATCATGCCGATAGGGCACGGTATCCATGCATGAAACTCGTCATCATGCACACTTGGGCATGGTATCGTACCACAGTACGTCCTACACAACTTCGGGCAGGGTATCGTCACTGTGCATCCTACACAATTTCGGGTAGGGTATCATATCATTCCTCATGCACACTTAGGCATGGCATCGTATCAATCATCATGCACACTTTGGGCATGGTATCGTATCAATCATCATGCACACTTGGGCATGGTATCATTCCCACCCTTTACCCTGCCTGTTACCTCTCTTTTCTTTCTTGACAACAAGCACCATCACTCTTATCTTTTCTTTAGCATTTCCCCTTGTTCCCTACATTTCATTATGCTCTTTATTCATTACTCATTCATTAGACAACAACCTCTAGTGGTCTATCCTCATGATGCATGCTTTTACATAACACAATAGTTTCACATAATCACATCGTTCATCAGCAGTCATATCTAATCACATCATACATCAACAACTATAATCCTATGCACTGATCTGAGTTTCTATACTGGTTGGAACATGCAGAAAGGTTAAAATCTCAAGTGCTTCAGATTCATTCGAATGCCTAGAGGTGTATTCGAATGCCTAAAGGTGCATTCGAATGAAACCCTGTGAGTTCTCTCATTCGACTGAAAGCTCATTTCATTTGATTGAAAGCCGAAAAATTCTTTCATTCGAATACAACCTTCTTTCATTCGAATCCCTGGGATTTCATTCGAATCCCACAGTAAAAATCGCCAGTTTCGTCAAAATTCTCCGAGGCTTCACTGTAACTTTCCAAAACAGTGTTTTTCTGGGTTCCAATCAGTACAGTTAAATTTTTCTAACATCAAAATTACTCAAAATCATCCTCACAACTCAACCTCGATATTTTTCACATAATATTTTCTAAATCAGATATTCCAAAATACACATATAAAATCACAGATAAATCCACATGGACAGTGGGCTTAGGATTACCCACTTTCCAGGCGCACTTGGAAGTTGTCAGAAACGACTCCCGAGAGCTTTAGGATGATCCTACTATTTTTCCTGAGTCCGATGGAGTAATCGTCGCGCGCACACTCAGACAGAGTAACAGCACAGCAGTCCAAAACTTAAGAAAAATGGCCTCTGAGGCCGTGTATTTATAGGCCACAGAGGGGTGGCTTTGGCTTCCCTGAGAAGCCATTGCTTTTTCATTTCTTTTTCTTTTCTTTTTCCTTTTTTTTTCAAAATTATCCTTTTAAGCCTATTTACCTTTTTGCCCTTTCCTTTAATTTTTATTTCCCTTTATATCCTAAGTTTTGTTTTTCCCTTTTTATCCCACACCTTTTTACGTATTTCCCCTTATGTCCTTTCCTTAATTCTTTTGCCTTTAATTCCCTGTTCTCAACGTGGGATTAAATTTCTAACCAAGTCAATTTATTTTGCGATCATGTTTGATCGCGTTTTGTTGTTTTTCGGTTATGTTCGGATATTCTAAAAATATTCCGAACACATATCCGCGATCTACTAATTTCCCGGACCATAGAGGTATGTCCGGTTAAGGTATTCGTGAATTTATTACCCGGAGGAAATTTTCACAGATACCTTAAGTGTCTACCGAAATTCCGATTTTTGTCAAAATTTGGCACGGACCTCGTGGCACTCCGCGAGATCAAGAAACAATTACTTGACTGGCGTTTGAAAGCAATTAATGTTCTAAATAATTTTTCAGTCCAAATAATCGCATCTAAAGTGCTTTTAATTAAGCAAAAATTGGGATTTTCGCGAAATTCTCGTAAGGAGAAAATTCGGGATGTTACAATCAACAAGCTTTGGGATGGACTTTAGCTTACCTAAAAGGCATTAGCCCGTCCTACTGCATGCACAAAATCCTTATGGAAGATGACTATAAGCCGGTGAGGCAGCCGTAGAGGAGACTGAACCCAACTATGAAGGAAGTAGTCCGCAAAGAGGCAGTGAAACTACTAGATGCAGGTATGATCTACCCCATTTTTGATAGTCCTTGGGTAAGTCCTGTTCAGGTAGTACCAAAGAAATGTGGTATCACTGTAATTTCAAATGATAAAAATGAACTAATCCCAACTAGGACTGTTACTAGTTGGCGCATGTGCTTTGATTACAGGAAATTGAACAAGGCCACAAAGAAAGACCACTTCCCACTTCCCTTTATGGATCAAATGCTTGAAAGGCTAGTAGGTCAAGCATATTACTGTTTCTTGGATGGATATTCCAGTTACAACCAGATCACCGTCGATCCCAAAGACCAAGAAAAAACCGCTTTTACATGTCCGTTTGGCATTTTTGCTTATAGAAAAATGCCTTTTGGATTGTGTAATGTGCCAGCCACTTTTCAAAGATGCATGCTTGCAATCTTTGCTGATATGATTAAAAAGAGCCTGGAGGTTTTTATGGATGACTTTTCTGTCTTTGGATCCTCGTTTGATCATTGCCTACATAACCTGGACGCCGTGCTAAAACGATGTGTGGAAACCAATTTAGTTTTGAACTGGGAGAAGTGTCATTTTATGGTCAAAGAAGGTGTTGTGCTTGGTCACAAGATCTCAGCCAAAGGCATAGAGGTGGATAAAGCCAATATCGATGTTATTGAAAAGCTACCACCACCAGTCAATGTCAAAGGAATCAGAAGTTTCCTAGGCCATGCAGGATTCTACTGGAGATTCATCAAAGATTTCTCCAAGATTGCCAAACCATTAACCAACCTCCTAAATAAGGATACTCCTTTCAATTTTAATGATGAATGTTTGATTGCCTTCGAACAATTGAAGGCTAGCTTGACCAGTGCCCCCATAATCACAGCACCCGATTGGAACAATGATTTCGAATTAATGTGCGATGCTAGTGATTATGCTGTGGGAGCCGTTTTAGGTCAAAGGAAAAATAAAGTGTTCCATGTCATACATTATGCTAGCAAAGTTTTAAATGAAGCACAAATTAATTATGCAACAACAGAAAAAGAATTGCTAGCAATTGTGTATGCATTGGAAAAGTTTAGGAGTTATTTAATTGGCTCAAAAATGATAGTTTATACAGACCACGCAGCCATTAAATACCTCTTAATGAAACCTGATAGTAAACCAAGGTTAATACGTTAGATTCTCTTGTTGCAGGAATTTAATTTGGAGATCAAGGACAAGAGCGGCAAGGAGAACCTGGTGGCAGACCACCTATCCAGGTTGACAAATCCAAACGTAACTATCAAAGAGGAGGAAATTACAGAGGAATTCCCTGATGAAAAGCTGTTCCAAATCAAGGAAAGGCCATAGTTCGCTGATATGGCTAATTATAAGGCAGTAGGAGTACTCCCTGATGATTTGAACTATCATCAAAAGAAGAAGTTTCTCAGGGATGCTACCTATTTCGTCTGGGATGACCCCTATCTATTTAAGCAAGGACCTGATGGTTTACTAAGGCGATGTGTGGCTTTAGACAAAGCCGAGAGTATTTTGTGGCATTGCCACAATTCTCCTTGCGGAGGCCATTACAATGGGGAGAAGACTGCCGCCAAAGTCCTTCAATCAGGTTTTTTCTGGCCTACTCTATTCAAAGATGCATACTTTTATGTTAAAAATTGTGATGCTTGCCAAAGAACTCTTGGAAATGGCAAGAGAAATGAAATGTCTTTACAAAATATAATTGAAATTGAAGTATTTGACTGTTGGGGCATGGATTTCATGGGACCTTTCCCATCCTCTCTAAACAATGAATACATCTTGGTCGTCGTTGATTATGTTTCCAAATGGGTTGAAGCAATAGCAACCCCGAAGGCTGATGGAAAAACGGTAATTAAATTTTTAAAGAAAAACATTTTTGCCCGTTTCGGCGCACCAAGAGTAATCATAAGTGATGGAGGTTCCCATTTCGTAAACTCACAATTGGCCAAAGCATTAGAACATTATGGTGTGAGACATAAGGTGGCATCACCTTATCACCCGCAAACCAATGGCCAAGCTGAAGTGTCCAACAGACAGATTAAAAGAATCTTGGAAAAAACTGTTTCAACCTCAAGAAAAGATTGGGCACTTATGCTTGATGATGCTTTATGGGCGTATAGAACTCCTCTCAAAGCACCGATAGGGTTAACTCCATTCCAACTAGTTTATGGCAAAGCATTCCACTTACCAGTTGAATTGGAGCACAAAGCCTATTAGGCTTTGAAGTTCTTGAACTTTGATGAGAAACTTGCAGGTGAAAAGCGAAAACTCCAATTGCATCAGTTAGAGGAACTTAGGCTGCAGGCATATGAGTCCAACAAGTTGTACAAAGAAAAAGCAAAGAAATACCATGACAACCACATCATAAGGATGACTTTTGAAGAAGGTCAACAAGTATTATTGTTCAATTCCAGGCTAAGACTGTTTCCTGGTAAACTAAGGACTAGATGGTCAGGACCTTTCTTGGTAAAGAAAGTAATGCCTTATGGAGCTGTGGAATTATATGATCCAAAGAACAATGCAACTTGGACAGTTAATGGTCAGCGACTTAAGCCATACTTCGGTACAAAACAAGCTTCATAGGTGCTCTACCTCAATGAACCAAGCTAAAAAGAAACAGGCGTCAAGCTAATGACGTTAAAAGAGCGCTTCCTGGGAGGCAACCCAGAGTTTTGTGAGTTTTTATTATTCTAGTAATATTAAGGTGTCAGAATAATTTTTGTTTAAAATGGTGAAATTCCTAACTGAAAAAGAAACTTGACGTCCTTGGAAAAGGTATTCCCTAATTGTTTTGCAGGACTAAAATCATGAGGAAGAAGAGCTTGATTCTTAGCAAAGAAGAGCCTCTAAATTCTCAAAACAAAGGTAACCCAAACTGCAAGGAGGCTACATCAAGGAAACTCATTCACCATAAACAGGGAACAATTCTAATCTTTTTAGCACCTTAATTACTTTTCTCAATTAGGATACTTTTGTTCATAAGATTTGTTTGCTTAAAAACAACTGAGTATTAGTTTATTTTACTTGGATTGATGCATAAACACATACATTATGAATTGAATTGTTTCAATATCCATCATAAACTTTGTGATCCATTCATAGATATCATAAACATGTCAATATGCATTTTTACTTGTTTGCATAGCATAACCTTGAAGATGTTTTTAAATCAAGGAAATAAACCCTAGCCATGTGAGGGAGTGATCCTAAACACTTAGTGAGATAGAGAGAATCACCATTGTTCTTACACAATTGAATTTATTTGAGTCTCTAATTTTGATAATTGTATGGGAATAATAGGAAATGATCAAGGCATTCTGTTCATTAGATTTCAAACCCACTTGGCCAAATAATTAACCGACCTTTAATTAGGAATATCCTTTGCCACCCCATTTGAGCCTAACATGAGAAATTTTCTTGGTTGTTTCATAATCCCTGAGCCTTATAAGAAACACAATGATATCCCTTAATTTCTAAATTAAGAGAGCATTCAAGTTGGATTATGAGCAAAAATCCAAGTCAGGGGGAGATAAGGGTAAGCAAAAGTGGGAGCATACAAAAGATGAATCAAAAAGAACAGAAGCAAGAAGGAAAAGAAAAATCTTCTTCTCAAACAAACAAAAGAAGAAAAAGTTAAAAAGAAAGAGAATTGAGAAAAAGAACAAGGAGAAAAAGGGGAAATAACCAAAGTTGAAAAGGAATAGGTGAAACAGGAGTTGGTTTTCAATGCTCTCTTGATTAGAAAAATTTGCATACCCAGAAAAACCAAATTTCCTTATAGCCTGGCCCCATTACAACCCTTTTAAAGTCCTTCTGTGATCCTTGCATGACCATACTAATGGATTAAATGGTGAGACAGGTAACAAATTTAAATTGTTGAGATTCAATGGTGACAATGAGCGAAAATACTCACCCTAAATTGGTCCACTGACCATTGTGCAATAAAGATAATTTCCTTGACGGCTAAGACATTGGATACTGTGATTTGTTTATAGCATTCAAGTAACTGTGCATTTGATTAATGTTTAAGGTTACTCTATGTTGTCTCACAAGGTCTCAAGCATGAAATGTCTGAAATATTTCAATTCAATAACCAATTGTTCATAAGCATCAATCTTTTGTGAAATAAATCTATTACCTCTTGTTTGAGGACAAACAAGGTCTTAAGTCAGGGGGAGTGATAAGTGCCCAATTTACGCAATTTTGACCTACTAAAATGGCACTTATATGTTTATGTTTTAACGAAATAGTTAATGAATTCCCTATTTTTTGTAGGTTTATAATAGATTTTGGAAGATGGATGCAAGCATCTTCAATTTCTCACTAATTCCTCTCCTCTCACCCTCTCTCCGCGGCCTACATCTTCTTCTCCCTCTCCAAACCGAACTCCACACTCCAAGCACCATGAGTCATCGCGGTGATCGTTCCTCCCGGTCCAAGAATCCGGGATCGCCACCTCCGCAAAACCTCCCACACTGGTTTTCGTCGGAAGCGTAATGGCGCAATTTCGAAGCCAGTTATAAGGAAAGGGACATCATGGAGCCCAAGATTCTGGATCGTGATACCTTCGAAGAGGCCTTGGCGGAAATCCTCACCAACCTCGACTCCGCCGAACTGCTGGAGTTTGTCTGCTTCAGCCACCCGGTGTACCCACACTTGGTCCGCGTGTTTTACAGTAACATACGGATCAACGACAACGTGCTGATGACTGAGGTCTGCGACATTCCGATTGAGCTAACCCTGGAGCAGTTCAGGTCAATTCTCGAGATACCGGCTACCGTACATGAGCTATCCACCGGTCTGTCCGAGTGGGCTTTTACTTCGACCAGGGTCCCATTCGGTGAGGATCTGGCTCTAAACACCATCGGCCACTCTGGTGTCAAGAGCTCCAACAATCGGCTGTAAGTCAGCGGCCTCCCGATATAGCAGCGCATCTACCATAACCTACTGACGCACACCCTCGTCCCGAGGAATAGAAATCACATTTGTTATGACGAGGGATGACTGCCTCGTGCTCTGGCCTTGGCAAAAAGCCATGAGCTCAACTGGGCCCTGCTCGCGATGCAGCGCATGGGCCAAGCGCGCATTCGGGGCAACGTGCTTCCTTACGGTGTGCAGATCACTGAGCTGCTCCACCACTTTCAGGTCCCTCTCTCAGGTATAAGTTTCACTCTTTCGCTTTCCTTTAGATCATTTTAGCTTTTTAACAGGTTATGTTTTTACTAATTGAGGTTTCTGCTGGTTTTCCTTGTTGTGCAGCGGAGCTGAAATGGTCGCCGAAGGTCACATGGAAGGTCAACTGCGGCTGCTTGGTGAAGATGCACATCTCCCTCACCAATGACAACCAGCTGGCGTATGACGCGCCTCAGGGTGGTCGTGCGAGAAAAAGGGCTACTCCTTCCTTGCCTTCAGCTCCGTCTACTTTTGCCCACCCGGCAGCTGCTGCCTCTACCTCCACTGAGCCTGCACCTACGCCTGGCCTCTCGCAGTCCCAAATGGACCTGCTGATGAGTCACCTTGATGCTCTGAGCGTGGATATGTCACGCCTTGACCACCTCGAGCGGCTAGTGATGCAGACAGACCGCAACGTGCTCCAGCTGGGCCAAGACCTGAGTGCGGTTTATGCCCACCTGGGTTGGGTGCGAGTAGGGGCCCCTGGCCTTTGGTTATGCTCCGTCTGCTATGGACGAGGATCCGGTGCCTGATCCTGAGGAGGCGGAGTAGAACCATTAGGGTTTTCCTAGGATTTAGGTTACTTAGGATTATGTATAGTAGCCTTAATGGCATTTTGTAAATATCATATGTTAGGGGCGTTTTGGGAATTTTACTTGTAATGGGCCTGGCTGGCTCTTAACTTATGTAATTATGCGGCTAGTTATTAATACAATGCTTGTGTTATCCCTCTTTGTCTCAGTCTTAATCAATATATTTTAAAAGCACATTGAATAGTTTAATTATGCGCTCTGAGGGCAGTTCCGTCCATACATGGCAATTTAGGGTTTCGAACAATTGCTTGCACCCGCACATAGTGGCTAGGGAGGGGATAGGGGAAATTGGGTCTCCGTTCATGGGATAAGGGGAAAATTCGAGGTTGTGGGGGTATTTTGGCTAATTTAGGGTTCAGGGACAAAACGGTAATTTTGGGGGCAATGGCTCCCGGCTAACCCTCGGTTGGTCCTTACATGCCTATTGGGAGTTGGATGAAGGCCATGTAGATAGATTTGACCTAACTTGCAACGGATATGCACGTGTATGAAATTTTGCCTTATTGTGAGGCGTTTACGGGTCATCGGTGGACGTAGCGGTGATAAGTGCCCAATTTACCCAAAATTGACATATCAAAATGGCATTTATCTGTTATATTTTTAACAAATTATCTAATTAATTCCCCATATTTTGTAGGATTTAAATATATTTTGAAGAATGGATGCAAGCATAATTTATGAAGAATAATCCCATGAAGAAGGGACAAAAAGGGCAGAATTGGAAAATAGCTTAAAAAGAAGATTCTGGACGAAGGCATCGCTCAGCGAAGGATGTGCATTGCAACACCCCTGCTAACTGCCCACCTCCATGGTAGTAAGCAATGCTCACAGGGTTGTTGTTCGTTGTGTAGGGTTACTTATAGCCCTTAACTTTTACCTTTGCAAATAATTCTTACACAGAAATAGGGACCAATTTGAAAATCGTTCGCGTGCTCATTAAGTTAGAAATTAGGAGCCATGTGTGATAAAGAAACATATAACAACAATCGCTAGTATCTAC
>QANU01115714.1:0-12584 GCA_003254905.1 Nissolia schottii | reverse complement strand
TTGATTCTCTCTGGAACTGAGAATTCGGGATCAGATCCGAACCTACCGAGCATCAAGTTTTGAGTCAAAAACAGTAAATATCAAAACGACGATGTTAAACGCAAGAACGACAGCATGAGGTGTGCGGTGAAGTGAGCGTGTTACGGTTACTTTGGAGTGGAAAAGGAGGGAGAGGCGGTGCGGAGAAGAAGCAGAGACGATGCAACTGTGCGTTCTTGGGGACTCGGGAACGAAGACATTGTTCGTTTCGGAAGCGCTCTCCGTTTTTCTCACTCACTCTCTGATTTTGAAATTCCGCGGGTATATTTCAATTTTTTTTTTTAAGTTCTCTCTCTTTCTGCGTGTGCCGTGTGTCTTTGTTGTTAGTTTTCTTCCTTTTTCTTTTCGTTGTTTAGTTAATAACAATATAACATTCTTTTGCACTTAAATGGAGGGAATATCTTTATGGAGCAATTTGGTTCGTGATTATATGGTATGTCATTGGATAAATTTTTTATTTTGACCCCTAAAACTTTAATATTTGAATTGCACATTTGAAATACGACCCGTTGGTTAACATTTGAAGTTTTTACCATGGGTAAAACTCAAATCAGGCAGCTTATTATGCAGAATGCTGTAAGGAGAAGTATTGGCAGAATCTTTGCTAGGAATCCTGTTGATCAAGAAGCATTGTTACAAAGGACCAAAAGGAATGAGGCAAATTTGTTTGAACGAGAAGAGCCCTTGTCACATTTAGCAGGTGCTGGTGTTTTCTTTCAACAACTGTATTTTGTTGTGGAGTTTCCACACAACTTAGCTGATATATGATGCCTCTTGATGCATAGAACTCTTTTAAACTGACTTCAGGCCCATTGTCTGATCTTACAGCCTTCACAGATGCACGAATATGAGTTTCAACTTGTATGATAAAGGTTTGAAAGGCATGAGAGGCCTCAGCCTTTGTCTTAAGAAGATATAACCAAGTGTGGCGACTATGATTATCTGTAATTCTTAGAAAATATTTGTATCCTTGGATAGAAACAGTTGGTACAGGTCCCCAAATGTCAATGTGCATTAAATCAAAAGTAGCCTTGGAGATAGATTTGCTGAGATTAAAAGGAAGGGCCATTTGTTTAGAAAAATGGCATATGTCACAAGGTTTTACATACTTACAAAGAGGAATAAAGTTGTACACATCATGAATGACATTCATTTTCTCTAAGCCTAAATGGCCTAGTCTAAAATGCCAAAGATCAAATTTATTTTCAGCTATGGAATTTATAGCAGCATAATTGAACTTAGAAAGAATACAAGGTAAAGGTCTTTCTAAAACATATAAACCCTCCTTGGCTCTAGCAACTCCAATCAGGTTCGAGCTGTGGATGTCCTGAATCATGCATTGATCAGAAGAAAAAATGAGTTTGCAATCCAAGTCATTGCACAATTTAGTAATGGCAATAAGGTTGTACTAAAATTTAGGCAAAAAAGCACATTGGAGAGGCAGCGTGTTGATGATAAAGGGATTGTTCTAGCATACTTCGAGCATAACACCTCACCATTAGGAATATTAGTAGCAATAGGTGGAGACAGCTCTTGGTAAGTCTAAAAATATGATAAACAAGAGCAAATATGGTGTGATGCACCAGAGTCCAAGAGCCAAGTGTTACCTGAAGCAGGTGACAGGCCACTACTGAAAGCACGAGCCATGTTAAATTGTGCTTGGTTAGGAGCAGGTTGCTGAATTAAGGCAAGAATACTGTGGTATTGGTCTGCTATGAAATTGAAAGCACCAGCATATGGTAGTTGAGAAGAAGCTTCAGCAGAATCACCAGCAGCAAGAATATCACTGGCATTAGCGCTCTCCAGGTTATACCCTGGAAGATAGTCATGTTTCTTGTGACATTCTTCAACCGTGTGACCATGATATCCACAGAAGGTACACTTCTTGCCATTGGATTTCCCTCTTCCTTGATCAAAATGCTGTCTCTTTGGAGCATCATAAACCACAGGCTTAGTAGCATAATTCAGGCTTATTTTTGCATCATTTGCTTCATATGACAGTTGTCATTCATGTTGAAGAACCAAGGAAAAAATTCGATTAATAGGAGGAAGAGTTTCCATCAGAAGAACTTGACATCTCACAAGATTGAAGGATTTATTGAGACCCTTGAGAAATTTGATGGCACGATCTGCATTCAGTCGTGTCTTTAACTTAAGAAAGGCACCACATGCACATTGAATGTTGCATTTACGGACAGGAATAGGTCGAAAAACATCAATTTCATCCCATAACACCTTCAAATCAGTGAAGAATTTTGTCGCGGTGGAATCACCTTGACATAGCGCAGCAATCTCCTCATGTAAATCAGCAATGCGCAGAAGATCACCCTGAGAGAAACGATCTTTAAGCTCAGTCCAGACTTCACACGCCTTGTCGATCCAGAGAACGCTCTGAGCATTGGATATGGATCCACCGATCGAAGCCGCCAAGAAATTACCATGTGGTTACAACGTTTCCATTGGCCAAACAATGGAGAATCAGCACAGGGTGCAAGGATGGAACCATCAACAAATTTAATCTTGTTCTTTGAAAGTAAAGCCAAGCGCATGGCACGACCCAGCTATGGAAATTAGAACCATCGAGAAGTGAGGTAACAAGAATCAAGGATTGATTCTCATTCGGGTGAAGGTAATAGGGAGAAGCCAGATTCAGAGTTGGAACTTGAGAAGCTCCAAAAGCAGAATTAGCCGCACCAGAACCAGAATTAGTGGCATCAGCCGCAGTTGCCATGAAGAGAGGAGAAGAAAACGCGAGAAAATCGCTGAGAAAGTGCAAGAAAGTTCAAGAAAATTCACAAAGAAGAGAAGCGGTGGAAAGTTACATCTGATACGATAATAGAGTTTGAGAAGAGAAGTATTGAATGAGAAAGTGAAAATTGAACTTGGAGACTTCGGCAAGTATCGCAAGCTGTTTATATACGTACACTAGATAGCAACTTGCACTACAAGCAATTGCTATAATTAGCTAACCAACTCACTAACAGATTGGTTTCATAACTAACTAACAAATTAACAAAATGGTTTGTTGAATTCCCCTGTTAGCCTCACTCTCTTATCAAAATGGAAGGAGAGTTGTGGATCCATCACCATCATCAAGTGTTCCTGGTAATTAATTCACATCCTCAGCCCTGATCCGAAATATTGCTTGTAGTTTGCATGTCATAATCGTAGTCAAAATTAACCATTCAAGTTAACAAGTTTTATGCCATGTTTTACTCCATGTAAATACAATAAAATATTAAAATTTATCTAATAACTATAATATCCACTACCACTAGTGTGTTAGTATAAACTTTTAAAACTAAATAAAGCGTACGGTTAGAAGTATCCAAAAATATTTGGCGAATATCAGTGCTTGATAACATCTTTCAAACACCAATAAGATGTACAAGAAAAATAATGTAACAAAAACCAATACGACAATTCTTTAAAATATCACTACTAAGCATAGGTTGCGTTTGGATAGTGTAGTTTAAGGGATAATATGTAATTGTTTAAGGGTTTTAAAATATTTTATGATAAACTGTTGCGTTTTGATGAAATAAGAGAATTTGGATGTTTCCAACAAACTTTATCGGGTCATTGTTAAAAATAAGGAAATTTAAATTAATGACACCTACCTACTACGGACAAGTTATTTATTTTTCAATATATTTTTCTGTTAAATTATCATTTACATCCGTATAATAGAACACACACGAGAAGGATCCTTCATCTTGATTGTTGAGAATAGTAATTATTAGAGTAATGAAATGTATTTTCATTGTAATTAGTTATTTAACTTGATGCACAAGATACAAGTTAGTTATATTTTTCAGTTTCCCCTTCCGTAACAGAATTGATTTTCTGTTTCTGCTGACTGTTATTGCTGTTAACAGCAAACAGCCAAGCTGCTTCATCTATATATGGTTGGCTTGTAAGCCAAGCAAACTACCTTTCATTTATTCAATCAATTCTCATTCATTCATTGATTCATTCATTCCAATTCTCTCATTCTCTCAAGCTTAATAGTAATAGCTGAATCGAGGTGTACTCAAAACATCGCTATTGAGTTCTATACTTCTATACTATATATGAACAGCATAAACAGTAGAACACCTCTAACAAACCACATACGATGACTATCTATAATAATTGGGGTACAGCGAAATTTCCCCAATGTTATATATATATTCTAGGGATATATATACTTGAATCTACGCGGATATATGATATTATACATAATCTTTAACCGTGTGCTTATATACATAATCTTTAACCGTTCGGTTTCTGGTTGCTGGAGCATGACGATGTCAACATGACCTTCGATCTAATCTTCCTTGCAATCTTTTACAATTCAAGATTTACTCAGTTCACACGAAATCGAAATTATTGTTATATCAGACAATTTCAAAACTCATTCTGAATTCTCTACTCCTTTAACATCCAACTCGCTAATATTCAAATTCAATTGATCATTAACAATTCCAATCAAATAGAAACGGTCGAATTGAGCATATTTCTAGATCAAGAACCTAATTATGGAAACTGCTAAACATCGAAAATTACTAGTTAAAAATTTCAGATGGAGATTATAAAATTAAATCGAACAGCAGAGAAATTTTCCAAGAATCATCAACGAAACAGAATTCCAGAAGAAAAATCAACGAAGCAAAACAGAAGCAATCGATCTGAATCGTTTGTTCTGCGTCATGATTTCAAAAGAAAAGAACCAACGGATCTGAGAAAACGAACAGAAAACGAAGCAGAACAAAATCTGAGGAAATCGACGAGAACAGCATGTAGAGAAGCGACCTTGAACTTCATCTGACGGGGAGAAGCAGTGGCTGAGAGGAACGAAACACTACGCGATTTGATCTCCTCCTGCACCTCCTCCTCGGGCGAAACGCCGTCGTCGTTTGTGACCGACGAAGCAGAAGACTCGTCGTGACCGCTAAACGCTGAGCGCTCTCTGAAGCTCTTGCAGCTGTTGATTCTCTCTGGAACTAAGAATTCGGGATCAGATCCGAACCTACCGAGCATCAATTTTTGAGTAAAAAACAGAGTAAATATCAACACGACGATGTTAAACGCAAGAACGACAGCATGAGATGTGCGGTGAAGTGAGCTTGTTACGGTTACTTCGGAGTGGAAAAGGAGGGAGAGGCGGTGCGGAGAATAAGCAGAGACGATGCAACTGTGAGTTCATGGGGACTCGGGAACGAAGACACTGTTCATTTCGGCAGCGCTCTTCGTTTTTCTCAATGAAGAGAGGAGAAGAAAACGCGAGAAAATCGCTGAGAAAGTGTAAGAAAGTTCAAGAAAATTCACAAAGAAGAGAAGCGGTGGAAAGTTACATCTGATACCATAATAGAGTTTGAGAAGAGAAGTATTGAATGAGAAAGTGAAAATTGAACTTGGAGACTTCAGAAAGTATCACATGCTGTTTATATACATATACGAGATAGCAACTTGACTTTTTTACTCTCTTGCCCCTGTTAAAATAATTAATTACCAAAATACCCTCCTTTGAAAACATAATACAGGAATGTCCCTGTTTTGGCTGACGTGGACTCCGCGGCACGCGTGGACGTCCACGTCAGATTCGCCAACGCNAGTGCTGCCTTTTGGAGTCCCTCCCATTGCCGTTTAGGCGCCATTTTCATTGCGTTTAGACGGTCCAAGTATTGCGCGTGGAGAGAGTAGAGCAGCAGCAGGAAAAAATGGGTCTCATTTAACCCAAAATCAAATTCAAAATTAAACCCTTCCCTTCCCTCACTCACTCACTTTCTCCGTTCTCCCTTCCGCTGCTCTCCTCTCGTTCTCCGGAAAGGCAGCCGGACCACCAGCGGCGCAACGCTTGGCCTACCGCCACCACCGCCCCCGCAACTACTTTCCCGCTCCCTCTTCTACCCAACGGCATGACCATCCGCGAGCTCGTGTCGGAGTTGCGCGACGCCTTCCGCGTCAACGATTTTGACCGAGCCGAACAGGCCCTGGTCGCGAGGGAGTCGAGGCTTAACGCGGAGATTGAAGAGAAGAAGAGAGAAATCGGGTGCCTCCAAGCGGAAATAGAGGTCCAGAGGTTGGGGAGGATCAGTACTGAGTTGCAGCTTGAGAGGTTCAAGGAAACCCCCGTTAAACAAGAGAAATGTGAATTGGTGGGTGAAAAGTGCGGTCATTGTTTGGAGATGGAAAGAAAATGGAAAGATGAGAAGGATGCTGCTGATGAGCTTAGGATAAGGATCAGTGAATTGGAGTGTGAAAAGATGGGGCTTTTGGAAGAAAAGAAGAAATGGATGGATGAAAGGGGGGCAATTGCTGAGCTGCGCGAAGAGAATCTGAGGTTGTTGGAGGAGAAGCGGCACGCCGAGGCGTCAACGGAGAGTTGGAAGAGTAGTTTCCGTGAATTGAATAAGAGGTTGTTGAGGGTGGAGAGCTGCACAGTGAATGGGAAGAAATTAATTAACAAGTAGTTATTGAAATATAATAATTTCTCGAAATAAATAACACTAGCTCAACAGCTTGGTATAGCCATTGTACACTGACAACATAAAACATACACCGGATTAAAGTGATAACGAGCAGTTAATCATCCAAGCACGTACAAGAATCATACACCCACCAATGGAATTTTCATTTTAGGAAAAAAAATGGAAAGCCAATGAAGCATAAACGCGAAACATTATGATATTATTGTGCATCTTGTGCAGCACCATATTGAGGAGCAAGCTGAGGGAGATGGCAAGGTCGGAAAAGAGGAAGGCAGCACTGAGTACTAAATTCGCCAACGCGGTTGGCTAATCCAAGTCAGATTCGCCAACCGCGTTGGCGAATTTCGTTGGCCCTAAATTCGCCAACCGTGTTGGCGAATCTGACGTGAATTCGCCAACCGCGTTGGCGAATCTGACGTGAATTCGCCAACCGCGTTGGCGAATCTGACGTGGACGTCCACGCGTGCCGCAGAGTCCACGTCAGCCAAAACAGGGGCATTCCTGTATTATGTTTACAAAGGAGGGTATTTTGGCAATTAATTATTTTAACAGGGGCAAGAGAGTAAAAAAGTCTAGCAACTATTACAAGCAATTGCTATAATTGGCTAACCAACTAACTAACAGATTGGTTTCATAACTAACTAACAAATTAACAAAATGGTTTGTTGAATTCCCCTTTTAGCCTCACTTTCTGATCAAACTGGTAGGAGAGTTGTGGATCCATCATCATCATCGAGTGTTCCAGGTAATTAATTCACATACTCAACCCTGATCCTAAATCTTGTTTGTAGTTTGCATGTCATGATTGTAACACCCTAGCTAGCTAATCCAAGCTCAAGTCGCAAACCTGCCGACTAGGTTGTTATCTCTTTGGTTGGGATAGTACTTAGTCCTGCTTATGAGTTTAAAAATACAGTTACCCAGAAATATGTAAATTTTCTTTATACGTATCATAGTATAAAATATGAGTCTGGTCCTCAACAGAATATATATATTGTAATTGGTAGCGTAACATACTTAACGAATATTAATTAGGTGTATTCATCATTCATAGCAACCAAAGGTCCATACCATATATGCACAAATGGTTACACATGTAATATTATAGATGTTACGTACAAGTACATAGTAGCACAAACATATAGTCTATTGACTAATGACTAGTGCGATATCTCTATCGTAGCTCTGAGTTCCCTATTCCTCTGTCCATCTTCTTCATGGCTGCTCGTCCTTGTGTTACTTGCCCTGCTCTGACGTCCTCTGCATCCTCGTCGTGCTCACCTAGAACCATAAAAGAGCGGGTATGAGAACACAAGGTTCTCAGTGGGAAACCTTAATCGTCGTAACTCTTTTCATACGCAATTATGATTCCGTCGCTCAGGGGTCTCTAGGTGTCACAGGTATACTATAGTTCTACTAGTTATTAATATCCATACTAGACCTGAGCAACTTTATCTACGTTACTAGGTGACTGGGGAACCTATGCTTTCATTATCTATGTCATCTGTTCTCTAGTCTAACTTCTAGATCACATATTGTCACATAATTCACATAATCCAAACCTCATTTTCTGAAAACTGGTATAAGCTTCAGCTGGCATCCATTTATACGTATGCTCTACAAGGCTGGCCTTATAAGCATATTCGCCCTCGTCCCATATAGTGGTGGCCACACGACTATAACCACGCTTACAGCCCGCATCGTGGCGACTAGGTAGCGCTGAACCTGAAGGGTCTTGACCCTGAATAATCGCCAACCACGACCGAGGTTACCACCCTTAAATGGCATTGGGGTCGGACATTTGACTCGACCGGGACTTAGATCTTCCCCAAAAACCAAGCCTATGCCCTTTTAGAGGGAGTTCTCTCTCATCATCATCATGTGAACAGTGGATGCAACAGTTTACATATATAAATAACACAGTTCGTCATTATCTTTAAGCAATCATATATATATAGCAATTACAACTCAATGTCTCATGTCATCATCTTCATCATATATCACATCATATAACATATAACCTCACATAACTCATAACATCAATCATATAAGAAACATAATCCCATACTCAAACATTTCTTAAACATAACAAACGTAAATCTAGCGACTAGCAAGATATTTGTCTGGTTTTTGTCAGAAATTAGCGATCATAAACCAGAGAGGTCCAAGACCTTACCCTCCATGTTTTTGATAGTCCTAAGATCATTTCTCATTTTTAAAAACCCAAATTCTGACCTCAACATCACGAAATTCCAATTTTACCCCTTCTCCCAAAATTACCATTTCGCCCCCGTAAACGCCCTGTTTTCTTTGGAATTTTTGTTCTAAAAAACTTGATGGACTCAAGACTTGCTCTTAAGGTTTTTGATAGTTTTAAACCCATATTTTCTGGGGGAAAAAAACCCAGTTTTTTAGTCCGAACACATGAAATTCCTATTTTGCCCTTTTTCGTAAAAATCCTGTTTTCTGCCTGTTTGCTGAGAAATTCATCGGGGACTCAAAAATCATAAAACTTGACATCCCCACTCAATTTTTCATGTAGAATCCAAAAATAACATTATTTTTCCATGATAACAATCTCAGCATACAGTTCCCTTCAAAATCATGTCATATGCCTATTTCTGTCTTAGGCGTTCCTAAATTCTGACAGAATCACAGACAACACCAACGGATCCAGACCATCATCAACCACATATATAAAATCCAAAGTCACATAAAATCCGTCCTAACATCATATCTCATCTAGCAAAGCCTCATACTCTCATACTCATATTCTCATAAACATAAACCAATCATATATATTTCTAACAATTATTCCAACAATTTCCAGATCTGCAGAAACTTCCAGATACAAGTATAATCAATTACAAAAACATCCTAACAAAATATATCATCTAATCATGAAACCACATAGACAGTGGATGAGTCGGTTTACTCACCTGGAGATTAAATCTGTCACAAGTCTGCAGAAACTCCAAGAGTCTGACAACTTGTGCTCTTTGCTACCAGAGGAATTCTTAGAGATTAAATATGGAGATTCTTTCCTAAGGAAATAAATAATACTTGCTAAGGAGAGGATTATGGAGGGTTAGGTTTTTATGTTAGGCAGAAACTAGTGTATCTGTAGTTTTGCGGAGTAACAATAGAGTGTATAAACCGACAGGGTTTTCTTATGCTTTCTTATATGTCTTCTTTAATTTGAAGAAGTTCCATGGCTATTTATAGCCATCATGGCCGGTTCCTCTATGGCCAATTTGTCCCAAAGTTTTAATTAAAATTTTCTAATTATGATGTCATCCATGCTTAGTCACCTAGGTTAGTCACCATATGAGTCATTATGCCATAATTACTTTGAAATATTGACCTTGCCATTTGGAAGACAATTTGGCCGCGTATTTCCTTATTTCTTGGCCGGTGATGCTTCTTGAATTTCCTAAGGCCAAATTCTGATCAATTTTGATCGTGTTTTGGTTGTTAGCTGTCCCGGTATTTCGCGTACGGTTATCCGAAAAATATTCTGATCACATTTTTTTGATTTACTAATTTTATAAGGAATAATTTGAATTAATCTAAGGTATTTGTGAACTTTCATTCGTGACCTTATATTTTACAGATACCTTAGATACACCGTTGTACTTGGAGGATAAAAAGGATCCGTTTGAGTGTCTGCAAAATTTTTCGAAATTGAGTAAAATTTCTTCTACAGACATTTTAACCCATAATCTCGTGCAAAATTTATTTCCTCTATTTAATTTTAGGAAATCTTTACTAAGGAAAAAAGTTCCGTCCTCGAAATTTCTAGATCCGAGTCCTTCCCAATACTTTCTCGCTTATTGTTTTGCCCTCTAATCTCTTTTTGTCATAATATCGAACTCCTTACGATTTCCGAGCTAAAATCTTGAATTGTTCTCACACTTGTCACGTGTATCACAAGTTCCGTCGTAAGCCATGTTTTCTTTACTTCCTGAACTGGGGTTCCCTATCATCTTGCATTTCTCGGTAAATTATCCTCACTATCTGTATTTACCAAGCTTTCGGTCTTGTCCAACCTGTATCTAAAGGTTTCTTGGCAGAGTTACGCAGGTCGTTTTTCTCCTATTGTCGTTGAAGGGTCCAGTTCCTTTGTCGAAATTAAATCCAGATTTTCGTTCAATCTTCTGGTTTTATGTTCGCTCCTGATTGCTACGAGAATTAGACTGGGAAAAATTGTCTTTTCCTTTCTTCCTATGCAACCATCTCTAAAATTGTCATTTTCTCCCAAGTCCCTTCTCGTATTAAACACTTGTCGTCTCATGTAACACTCCCAATACTCCTTCTGCCTTCTGGATATATGTAGGTATAACTTTAAACTTCCATTGGTACTTTTATCTTTCCTGTAAATCCTTTGTATAAGTCTTAACACACCTACATAACTCGTCTAATTTCCTTTGTAGTATTGCTTCTATCCAGCTTTCAAATGTCACAATAGTTACTCCAACGTTCTTTATCGCTTATCATGGTTACGTTATTTAGGCCTAATTCCTCCTAGTAGGGGTTTAGAATTTGATTTTCATATGGAAACGAGTTCTAGGGTTGTCCTTGGTTCTTAGTCGTTGCGGAAAAATAGATTAGAAGAGATTGGTTTCTTGTGAAACCTCAGAATAGTTCTTACTGGTAGCTGGTTTCTTTCTTTTCTAAATCTTCACCATAGTTATTCTAACATATCTCGCTACTCCCTTCTGATTCCACCATTCGGGTGTATTTTCTTCGGGTATAACGTTATGATTTGTTTCCTTGGTAGAAGCGGATTTCAAGTTTGAGCTTGGTTTTTTTTTTCTTGGTGTTGCAGAGATTAAATCTGAAAGGGTTACTTCCCTTTGAGACCTTAGGGATAATTTGCGCCGAATCCATCTTCGGTTTCTTTTAGCCTTTATAAATATTTCTTCCCCAAATTTCCTGTATAAATCTAAAGATGTACTCTTAATTCCTCCAATCTTGCCATACATTCTTCTACCACCAGTGTCTCTCGATGTCGATGTCCATGTCTTAGCTTCCTTTCAGTCTTAAAAGTTGAGAATTTGGATGTTTCCAACAAACTTTATCGGGTGATTGTTAAAAATAAGGAAATTTAAATTGATGACACCAACTACAGACAAGTTATTTATTTTTCAATATATTTTTCTGTTAAATTTTCATTTACATACGTATAATAGAACACACACGAGAAGGATCCTTCGTCTTGATTGTTGAGAATCGTAATTATTAGAGTAATGAAATGTATTTTCATTGTAATTAGTTATTTAACTTGATGCACAAGATACAAGTTAGTTATATTTTTCAGTTTCCCCTTCCGTAACAGAATTGATTTTCTGTTTCTGCTGACTGTTATTGCTGTTAACAGCAAACAGCCAAGCTGCTTCATCTATATATGGTTGGCTTGTAAGCCAAGCAAACTACCTTTCATTTATTCAATCAATTCTCATTCATTCATTCATTCATTCATTCCAATTCTCTCATTCTCTCAAGCTTAATAGTAATAGCTGAATCGAGGTGTACTCAAAACATCGCTATTGAGTTCTATACTTTTATACTATATATGAATAGCATAAACAGTAGAACACCTCTAACACACCACATACGTTGACTATCTATAATAATTGGGGTACAGCGAAATTTCCCTAATGTTATATATTCTAGGGATATATATACTTGAATCTACGCGGATATATGATATTATACATAATCTTTAACCGTTCGGTTTCTGGTTGCTGGAGCATGACGATGTCCATATGACCTTCGATCTAATCTTCCTTGCAATCTTTTACAATTCAAGATTTACTCAGTTCACACGAAATCGAAATTATTGTTATAGCAGACAATTTCAAAACTCATTCTGAATTCTCTACTCCTTTAACATCCAACTCGCTAGTATTCAAATTCAATTGATCATTAACAATTCCAATCAAATAGAAACGGTCGAATTGAGCATATTTCTAAATCAAGAACCTAATTATGGAAACTGCTAAACATCGAAAATTACTAATTAAAAATTTCAGATGGAGATTATAAAATTAAATCGAACAGCAGAGAAAT
>QANU01115694.1:0-11682 GCA_003254905.1 Nissolia schottii | reverse complement strand
GAGACGCTAGTCAAGGGGACGTCTCGCGCGAGATGTGTGGTCATCTCGCTCGAGATGCATGTCAAGGAGTCAACGCGCTGCAATGCCCAGGGAGCATTGTAGCACGTTAGAAAATTAGTCTCATATTGTTTGCAGCTATAGAAGGGGGTCTCTCTTCTTCCCCTTATATATAGAAGCTTCTCGTGAGTGTTTAGACTTACTAATTTACTCTAGAGCTTGAGAGATCACACTTTTGTGAGACTTTTCGCTCCAGTTATCTTTTATTTCTTTTCTCCCTCTCGTCTTCCATTCGTGGGGAATCAATGCCTCCACGTAGGGTGTCAGGACCTCCCAGCTTAATGCTCCTTGGCGGTTAGCCATGTTAAGATGAGTGACTTTCTTCACGGTCTATTTAATTTAGACCATGCATTTATTTTTAAAGTTATTTATTTATTTTAATATTATTTTATTTATTCATCTTTTATAAAATCCTAAGAGATGAAATTTCTTATTTTATTTATGAAGCTAGTTATTCACTACTAGAAAACTGACTATTATCGTCCAGACATTACCGTCGGACATGAGCCGACGGTAATACCGTCGAAAAATAAAATAGTAAACAGCCCGTGTTCACCACACACTTTACGTCGGTTGCTATTCCGACGGTAACCGCTTCGAAATATTTTGGTTCCAAAAGTTAGCGCCATTTTTTTCGTTATTGTCGGCCAATGTTAATTGGTCGACGGTAATAGTTTTAATAAAACGTTGCGTTTTGGTGCATCCTTATTACCATCGGACTGGACTGTTACCGACTTACCGTTGGTGATGTTCGACGGTAACGCCTGCGACCTGAATACTTAAACGAATTTCCTTTCTCCTCTTCCCATTTTCTTCTCCCCTTCCAGCTTCTCTCTTCCCTTGCAGCTTCTCTCCCCTTTCGCCTTGTCCGTAGGTGCACCGTCGGACCACCACCGCTTCTTCTCTTCGGTTCGTGCTCCTTTCCCCTTCCGGTTTCTCCCCCAATCCACCACTGCAGGTCTACCGAGCCACCACAGCGAGTCTACCCCGCCACCACCGCGGGTCTATCGCACCGTGGCACCGCCGCTAGAGGTCCACCTTCTGTTACATTTTTATTTCGTTTGTTTTCTATTTGTTTATGTTTTGGAAGGAGTTGTACTTGAACTTAGAAGTTGTTGTTAATTGGTAATATATATGGGGTTGTAGCTCAATTGCGAGAGTAAAGTTTAAAGTTGATTGAATAAGGCATCGCTGGCAAACAGGTACGACCTCTAACTTACACTTTGCACAATAACTAGAGTATGCATGGTAGCTGTCGAATGACGTATAGAATAAGATAGGTTAGAAATCGAAGCGTTATGAAATGAAGTGATTTTGTGATAGGATGAATTGTAGAGATTAATGAAATATTTGTTGTATTTTCTGCATTTGAACTACAATTTGAAAGGGAGAATGGATAGTGATGGAAAACTAGAAAGAAGAATCCTAGAGAGAGGGAGGTAGGATAGCCTAATACACATTTTCCATACCCTCTTTATAACTCAAACCTCCTATTTATAATATCCTAGACTCCCAATTGTACTAATTGGTTTATTGGGCCTATAGCCCATCCCTACTTGTTACATTACTCCCCCCTTCAAAATAGACCTTGTCCTCAAGGTCCAAAAATTAAAAAAATATTTCCTCCAGGATCCCATTGCATAAATTGTAAATTGCTGAAATTAATTGAGCCAGCTTTGGAAAATTGTAGAAATAATTCTATGAGGATAGCCCACTCCATGTCATTCATTATTGTTAAGTAAATGTCACCCAACACAATCCAAAAACAAGAATTCTGCCCAAGCTGACCGTAGTGGGCTTGGCCCAATTGCACAATCTGAGGTTGCACTTGAACCAGGAGGCCACCAAACCTTCTTTCCTCATTTCCCCCAAATGCAAAACTAGCCTCCTTCCTTGGCTGCTCCCATGACCTCATGGCTACAATGGCCTCCCTCCCCATCACAACTACAGTGGCGACGGCCGTCTCCGTCGTGCTCCCACCCACAAACGCCATCACAGCTTCCTGCCCCGTCAAGACCAGCGGGGCAATGACAGCCCCTGCTCTTCGCGCCCCCGAGACGCCCATCTCTGTGCCAGCCATTGCGCTGCCACTGGTCGTAAACTGCTCGCCGGCTTGCTTCGGTCCGATGCTCGGAAACTGTGCTGCCGCTGCTCGCAAATTGCTCAGGATGGTGCTTCACCTTCCACAACTGTGTGGGCGTCCTCACAGTTCACAGGAGTTCTCTTTCCGTCGTGCTTTTGTTGGCGCCGTCGCGCTCGCAACCTGCTCGCTGCCTTGCTTCGGGCTGCCGCCTCTGGTTTCGCCGTGCGGTTTGCCATCACAGCTTCTCTCCCCGTCAGCCCAAGCGTCGCGATGGCAGCCACTATCCCCCGCGTTTCCTCGCCTGACATCGTCGCTGAGGCCGTAGCCCCCTCCTTCCCTACGAAAATGGCAACAACACATGCAGCCCTCCATCGCGTCGTCGCCGGCTGCCCCCCTCGCGCCGTTGCCGTCGCCGCAGCGGCCAGTTCACCGTCGTCGCCACAATGGCCCACGAATGCCTCTGTTTCCGTCTTGTGACCTGTCTCCATTGTTGTCACCGTCGGTGCCAGAGCTGTGATGGCCACTGCGGCTTCCCTCTCCTGCCACACGCGTGGCAGGACGTCAGGCACCCTCACGCGGTTTCCCTTGCCGGTCGTCGTTGCCGAGGTGCCCTCCACCTCCTCTGTCTCCAGGCACAAAACGACACCGTTTCCGGAGAGTATGAGAGGAAGCTCTTGCTCCGTCGTGATCCGTTTGGCTTCCTTCATCATCGCACCACCTATTGCCATGACCTCACGTGTGTGTGGCTCGCCGTCGATTCCCTCGTCTGGTGACATCCCCTCCATCGTCGCTTTCAGATCTGCTGTGACAGTGAGCTTTGCGACCTCCTCCTCGTTTCCTGCGATGACCCTTGCCTTGCTGCAGATTGCTGCCTCGTGAGTTGCTTGCTCTGGTTCCGCTTGCTATGGCGCCATCTCTGTCGCAATTGTGAGATCTGGTGGCTCCGGTGGTGGTTGCTGCCATCCCTCCTCGGGACGAGCTGAAGATGGATCTGGATCATGCAAACTCGCATCTAGTTCAATTAAGTGTAGTGTTACCTCTTTTGATGCTTGAATTTTTGAAATCCCATCTGCTGCTGCTTGAACTGTTGGAGTTGTGAGCTTTGATTCTACCATGTGTGCTTTCTGTTTCTGGTGTTGAATTTCTGATCTGGATTTTCTGATTCTTGATCTGTGTTTGCATTTCCTTGCGTTTGTGCTTCTGATTTTGGTAGATCTATGATTGAGGTGCTCTGTAATTCTGATTGCAATTGTGCTATTGTTTCTTCCTAATCAATTTCCCACTCCGAAACTTTAGTTTGAGCAATTTCTGGCAAAATTGATTGAAAGTCTGAGTGGTAACGGTGCAGGAACGCTACCTCGAAAGTCATCCAATCTGCCGCCAGATTGCGCCTTCTCCACAACTTGAACCATGTGCGAACGCGACCGGTCAATCCGTCTGCAACCTCCAGCAACCGCTGCAACTCTGACGTTCCTTTGGCGTTCCAAAACCTCGACGCGCAAAGGATCCACCAATAGGCACCTCCTCCGTCGAACAGTGGAATTTTCTCTTCCAATTTTTCTGCATTTTCTGAATTTTTTTTTTCTAGTGTTGAGGATGAGTTGTGTTTGCCACCATGGATGGTAGGCATGGTGGTCAATGAAAGCACCATTTGTAATGAAGTGATTTTGTGATAGGATGAATTGTAGAGATTAATGAAATATTTGTTGTATTTTCTGCATTTGAACTACAATTTGAAAGGGAGAATGGATACTGATGGAAAACTAGAGAGAAGAATCCTAGAGAGAGGGAGGTAGGATAGCCTAATGCACATTTTCCATACCCTCTTTACAACTCAAACCTCCTATTTATAATATCCTAGACTCCCAATTGGACTAATTGGTTTATTGGGCCTATAGCCCATCCCTACTTGTTACACGTTACATGTAATGTATTCAATAAATAAATAAATAAATGTTTATAGGTAAGCTACAAAAACCCAAAAATTAATTTTACAAAAAGACTGGGACGCTCTTTATCGTGTGCGCAGGGGGACAAATCCATCAATTTGCACTTCGAAGAGCCCATATGGCTTGGACTCGTGCGCGCGAGCCCAACTCCCTTCTCAACTTTTTTTACCAATACAACAACTACTAAATGTATATAAACACTTAAAAGGTTTGTGACCTAACCAATCTGGAACTAGAACTTTTGAAGTTTACATAACCTTCCTCTTACCCATTGTTTATGTAAAACCTTCCTCTTACCCATTGTTTATGTTATGACATTGAGAAATAGAGGGAGTATAATATTATCGAATTAATTTCTTTTATCTTTTAATAAAAAAATTCCTTAATTTTAGTGTTATTAAATTACAATACATTATTTATTATTATTATTTATTACATTACATTGCCACCCTAGTCCAGTCCAACCTATTGTTATCCCTAGCTAGAACTGTGAATATTTTTTATAATTTTTAAATATTTTCATATCTTTATGAAGTTTAATTTCTATATGTAATGACAACATAAAACTTTTCTGATACTAATGCAAGCAAATTTTACATTGTTANGTAAATTGTATTTTATCAAATGATATATAAATTGACAATTTTTTCTTTATACCAAAATGACAATTTTATGGGGGTCTAGCTTGTGGGATTTTTATTTTGATCTTTGTTTCTTTAAATTTTGAATTGGAGTACTCTTTTTTCTTTAAAAAAAAAAATCAAAAGATTTACCTTAATGGATTTTTGTAAAGAGGTTTTAACGAGACTTGATTCATATTAGTCGAGCATTGTTGAGCCTCAATAGGTTGTGAGTACCACTTTAGTGTACTTCTTTACCCGCGTCGGGTGCCTTCATTAATTAAATAACTCACAGTACTTATAAATAAAAGTTGACAATTTTAAATAAAAAATATAAGACATCGTCCTGCAGCTAATTAAAACTGAAATGTTTAAACTTTAACGTATGTTTTAAAAATATTATTTATTGTTGATTTTGATTTATAGTGCTTAAAAATATATAAAAATTAAGAAATTAAAGATTAATTGTGTTTTAAGAACATGCATTAAATATATGCATTGGAAAAATATATAAAGTTAATAACCACATATTTAAGTTACTCCATATTGATGTGGGTCAAAGACTCTGAGTTGAAATAACCATGTGTAATGCTGGGTAAGATGTTAATTTGAAGAAAAACAAATTGTTAGTTGAGGAATTGGTGCTGTTTGCTAAATATGATGCGGTGGTCCATGGGTCAAGCCAATATTTTTTTTTTCCATATGGTATGCATTCAGTTTTTCAATATAAGAAGAAATTTCAATATAAACGCTCCTCACACTTGATTCTTTCAAATAAAGAGAATAATATTTTTATTCTATATTATTCATTATTTAACAGAGTCAATGATATAGCCTTTTTTTTGTTGGTAATATGCGCTTTTATTTTGGTAATACAATAATATAGCCTATATAAAACTGATTTGTCAAGCACTAAGTTATATATATAAACTTTTCTGTTGCTTTGAGAAAATTTAGGAATTTCTCAAGATTTTCTTGAATGATATTTTGGCACTGAAATGGTTTGAAAATGACAATTTTCAATGATTCAATTGACGTAGTTTGATGAATTAAAAATACAAGTTTTATGTGAATAATATTTTGAAAACCAAGGGGAAGATCTAAGAATCTTTCAAGGATATATCATAGACTTTGGTTAAGCAGTTTCACTACCTCTCAACATCTGAAATTAAGGGCTGCTGGAGTTAAGATCTTCCTATATTGTTGCTAAGGTCTAACTTATGTTGCTCTTTCCCCATATATATGAGGTCCTTAGTATGATCTTTTCAGTACCTCCAATGGATTTGCCAAATCTTGTGGAGGATTTTCATTCATCTTAAGTTTATATTAGACTGCACAAAAAGGTATGTATGGTATAAGAAATTAATGCTACGAAAGTTAAGATAGAAGAGGATAGAACTATAATTGAAGGTGGAATTAAGAGTTTTCTTAACAAGTGTCTTAAAGTGTACTCGTGAAGAATTCAATAAAAAAAATTCATTAAAAATATAAAATTTTTAACATTTCAATGCATTGACTATAATAAAAACTTCAAAATATTTTATTATTGTGTTCCTAACAAGTGCCCACTTATTGTCTTTCCCCCTGTGGTTAATTAAAAGTATAAAATAGCATTAAAGTGGCAAAAATATCTCAAGAAGATATTGGCAGCATTTCAAATTTGCTGGGTTTTTTTTTGTCTCGCGGGCTATTTATTCATCTAAACTAAATTTATTTATTTTTAAATAATTTTTAAAATTAAATTCATCGAATTTTATCATTATTTTATGATTTAATGTAATGTAATGATGTGTTAGGATCTAATTTAATAAATTAATACTTTTTAATATAATATTTGTGAAAAATATATCATAAGTTCAAATGACTAATTTTTAAATCTCTTATAAGTGAACTATTTTAATAATTTGACTAATAAAAAGTTAGTCGTGATCATATAAAATATAAAATGATAATAAAGTTTAATGAATTTAAATTTATAAATTATTAAAAATAAATAAATTTAACGAGAGATAAATAAATATGTCACGATATACTAGTAGTTGAAATGTTGTATGCAATGTATTCCTCAGAAGAGAGATTGCTAATCAGTGGCCATCATTTTCAATAAAATTGTGTTCCCTTTCCACATTAATATTAGTCAGTCACGACTGTACATATGAGATTAATAATAGGTCACGTTGCTTCCTTGGTCTGTCCATTCCGACGACTGGAAATTGACGACAAACAAAGAATCAATCAAAATTAAGCTTGAAAACAAAAGGCCCGTGCCGTGTAAGCCATGTTTTCATCCACCAATTTAATGAACCTTCCAACATTGCTATTACATGATAAGAAAAGGTGACTATGACAATAATTATTTAAAAAGTCGTTAATAATTGATTAATAGTGTGAAAACATGGATCAAAGTTAAACTCATTACATATTAAGTGAATTTATTTTTTTGGTAAGTTCTTACTAAGTAAATGTTTAGTGCACATGTTAGTAACTTACAATTATCACGTTGGCAATATGTTTGTTCGGTCAAAAGTAGGCTACAAATTGGGTGGAGGAAGATCAGGCAAGCTGTTGAGTAGTAGTAACGTAGAAAAGGCAAAGAGATTGAATGGAAAATAATGAGTCGGGTCCACAGCACTGAGTGGTTTATGGAGCAGTCAAATATGTATGAGTAAACCTTTTTTTTTTCTTTTCTTTTTTTCCTTTGTGCTAATCTATGGTTGGACACTGTCATGAAAATTCCTTTCCATCAAATATTTTCTCTACGGTTTAAACTTAGTCAAGTTAAGGGGCGTTACTAGATCGAATTGCATTTACATTCGTGAGAATGCTATCATAAAAATGTAAGATGCTTATATTTTAGTCTTCGATTATGTTAATGATTGTAAATATTTACATAATTGATTTGATTTGATTTAATCTTGTAAATTGATTATAATTTGTTTTTGGCCGTTGTGTTTTGGTCGTTGAGTCCTCAGCCTATAAATAGGCCCAGCCTCTTATATAAAGATACACAACTCAGTAATACATACATATATTACTCTCTCACTGTTTTTCACATGGTATCAGTTAGCCATTCCTCTCCGCAATCGCCTCCATTTCTCCGTCCTCCTGTGCTCCGTTTTTGACACCACTGGCACCATTGTGTTCTCTGACTTCTGCCGCCGCCGCCACTAAAATTTGGTGTCGTTACGCTCCTTCACGCTACCCCACACGCCACCATAAGCTCCGGCGTGTAATACATGCGTGCCTCGGTTTCCGTTCTCTGGTGTACTGCTTCTGGGGTTTGCTACCGTCATCCGCTTGTGACGGTCATCTCTCACCCTCACCGGGCTGCAACTTATTCGGTTAGGCTCCTTTTTCTTTTTTTTTTCATCTTTTTTTGGCCCAGTCCACCCACACCCTCATACAAAAAGAAAAAAACGAGGCCCACATACCGAGGCCCAACCGATAAAAGCTAAAAGTATTGTGCTGATGTCCAAACCGAGGCCCACACACCTCCGCTAACTGTACCGCTGCGCTAGCACTCTCGTGCTAACATGTGCTGACACGTGGTCTTTGCTGCTGACGTGGCAATCAAGTCAACATTTCCTATGCTATTTTGGTGAGATAATTCCATTTTTACAGTCCTTTTTCATCAATTCAACCTTGAAAGTACTGTTCTCTTTTACCCTTGTGCTTAATCATGGATAAAATAGATGTTGCCCATCCTATTCCTGTCATCCTAAATGGTTCCAACTACACTCATTGGATTGAGGCAATGCGTGGTTTTTTGAAGGGCCGTAAACTATGGCGATATGTAACAGGTGATATTGTGTGTCCTGTCAAACCCGAAGATGATTCTGATGAAACTTTTGCTTACACATTGGAAGAATGGGATAGCAAGAATCACCAGATAATCACCTGGTTTCGCAATACCTCAACACCTAGCATTCATCTTCAGTGTGGCCGGTATGACACCGCCAAGGAGGTATGGGATCACTTGCAAAATCGTTATACTATTTCCGATTTATCTCATCGGTATCAACTTCTGAAGGAACTCCACAGTCTCAAACAAGCACCCGGACAAGCTGTTTATGAATTTCTGGCTCAAATGGAAGCTATCTGGGATCAGTTGACATCCTGCGAACCTACCATGAAGCACAAAAGTGACGCTAAGATATATGATGAGTATCATAATCGCACTAGGCTCATCCAATTCCTGATGGCCCTCATTGATGACTATGAACCTGTTCTGGCATCTCTGCTCCATTAAGATCCTTTGCCCATTCTTGAAGATGCTCTCCTTTGTCTCAAGTCTAAAGAAATCTGTTTAGGGCTCGTTAAACCAACCACATATATGGTTTTTGCAATTGTTATAGCACAAGTAATTCTGTCGACATTGTCATCGACTTTGATATCTCCTTACCAACTGCCCCACCATAGAATGTCGCACCTGTAAGAAGAAAGATCATATCGCATCCAACTACAATGATCTAGTTTGTTACTACTGTAAAAAGCCAGGATACATTATTGAGGATTGTCCCACTCACCCACCAAGATCTGCTCATGTTAAGTCTCAACAACGCTTCAGTTCTTCTAAAGTCGTGCTTGCCACTACCGCTGCCACTAATGACACTGTGGCCTCTCCTTCCGCCATCTCCACTGCTACAGTCTCCTCAGGTGATATTAAGTCCCTACTAAAACAACTCTTTTCACTTTCTGGTAATACTCCTCCTGCCTTGTCCAGCACATCAGGTAAAACAAAATGGTATTTTGATTCTGCATGTTGTAACCACATGACATCTGCATCTCATAATTTTTCTTCCATGACTACCACTAGTATTGCACCAGTTATACACACTGCAGATGGATCTCTTATGAACGTAATTCATAAGGGTTCTATCTCCTCACCCACTCTCACATTACCTGACACATATCTCATTCCTAAGTTAAACTTTCATCTTATCTCTGTTGGTCAATTATGTGATCTTGGATATGGAATTACCTTTTCTTCTTCTGGTTGCCATGTGCAGGACCCACGGACGGGGAAAGTTATCGGGATTGGATGTAAGATTGTAAGATTGGAATCACTAGTCTTCACGTTCCTTCTAATATCTGTGCTGCTTCCACCCCCTCTTCCCTCCAACTCTGGCATCATCGTCTTGCTCACAACTCTACAGGGAAAATGCGTCACCTCGTTTCTTTAGGAATTTTAGGACACATTAGTAATGAATCTTTTAATTGCATTTCTTGTCAAACTGCTAAACAACCGGCTTTATCTTTTAATGAAAGTACATCTATTTCTATCTCTCTTTTTGATTTAGTGCCATCTGATGTTTGGGGACCAGCTCCCACTCCTACAATGGGCGAAGCTCGATATTTTGTTATTTTTATTGATGATCATTCCCGTTACACTTGGATATATCTAACGAAAAATCGTTATGAACTGCTTGAAATTTATATTAATTTTTCCAAAATGATTAAAACTCAGTTTTCAAAAGTGATTAAAGTTTTTCGACGTGATAATGCCATGGAATATCGTGACTCAAAGCTTTTGACCTTTCTTAGTGAACAGGGAACTCCATCTCAATTTTCTTGTCCCGATACCTCTCAACAAAATGGACGTGCGGAACGGAAGCATCGTCACATTCTTGACTCTGTTCGTGCTATGCTTATCTCTTCCTCTTGTCTTGAGCGAGCTTGGGGTGAAGTTGCCCTTACTGTTGTCCATGTCATTAATCGCCTACCATCCTTTACTATTGCTAATGTCTCTCCCTTTGAGCGTCTCCACCACACTCCTCCTGATTAAAACTCCTTAAAAGTGTTTGGTTGTGCATGTTTTGACTTCTTCAATTACATGAATACACTAAACTAGAACCACGTGCTCGGTTTTGTTGCTTTCTTGGCTATGGGACAGAACACAAAGGGTATCATAGTTGGGATCCCATCTCTCAACGCATTCGTATCTCCCGTCACGTTATCTTTTGGGAACACCACATGTTCTCATCTTTATCTTCCTTCAAGTCTATTCCCACCACCACAAGTTCTTTTTTTTTTTTATGCTAACTCCTCTGTTGACCTTTTTCCTAGCGATTCTGATGCAGGTTCTTTTCCTGAGCTCACAGTGCCTTTTGATGTTTCAACCTCTCCTTCTAATAACGTAGATCCTGCACAACATTCTCATGATTCTTTGGATCGTCCAACCAGGGTAAGAAATCCACCTTCATATCTCCGTGATTATCATTGTTTTTCTACTATGCTTCACTTACATGAACCGCAGTCCTATAAAGAAGCATCCACAGATCCTCTTTGGCAACATGCCATGCAAGAAGATTACAAGCATTGGAAGATACTCACACTTGGGATATGGTTGATCAGCCTTCTAGAAAGATGCTTGTGGGATGCAAATGGGTGTATAAGATCAAGACCCACTCCGATGGATCTGGTGAACAATACAAAGCTTGATTGGTTGCTAAGGGATTTACTCAAGAGTATGTTATTGACTATGAGGAGACATTTTCCCCTGTTGCTCGCATCACCTCCGTACGTGTTCTCCTAGCAATTGCGGCCACTCAGAAATGGACTCTTAGCCAAATGGATGTGAAAAATGCTTTCCTTAACGGTGACTTCCTTATCTCATGGCGAAGCAAGAAACAAACATTGACTACTCGCTCTAGTACAGAGGCTGAATATCGAGCTCTTGCCGACAGTACTTCTGAACTGCTTTGGTTACGTTGGCTCCTTGATGATCTGAGCATCTCTCAATCCTCTGCTACTGATCTATATTTTGACAATCGAAATGCTATTCAAATTTCTCATAATGATGTCTTCCATGAGCGTACCAAACACATTGAGATTGATTGTCACTTTGTTCCCCAACACATTCTACGTGGTGCCCTTCGCCTCATCTCAATTGGGACTCTTGATCAACCAGCTGACATATTCACTAAACACATCATCCTGACCGCTTCAACACTTTGGTCTCCAAACTCAAGTT
>QANU01115676.1:0-32632 GCA_003254905.1 Nissolia schottii | reverse complement strand
ATTCATTAACAAAAATTTGTCAGAACATAACACGTGTATCTGGTACAAAATGAAAATGAAAATTTTCCCTCAACACAAAATCTCATGAACCAAATGTTCTCCCCGCAAATAGAGTTCAAAACAGAGAAACACTGTGCCATCGGCTTAGCATATCAATTTGAAAGCTTTCTTCTCTTATTATCATTGAACGGTGATTGAACAGAATAGAAGAGGGACAGGGTCATCCACAATTTACTTCTAAATCTTCCTTTGATTTTACAACTCTTACCTTTATTTCATTAATTTGTTTTTATAATTTCTTGGCTGGTTTTATTCAAAAATCATGAATTTGGAGCCATTGAAGCACATAGAGAGGGAGTGAGAAGCAGACAGGGAGAGGGGAGCAAGGGTGTTGATATAGGATACAGAGGTGGGGGGTAGGGGTGCGGTGGTGGCAGGGATGAGGGTGGGTGGTCGGTTTTGGCCTCAGTATGGTGGTTGGGTAGAGGTAAGGGGCAGTGAGTGTCAAGGGTAATTTTGGAATTTTGAAGATTAATTGAGACAAGAGAGGTGAGTGTCATTTTACAAACTAGAGGGGAGGTGATTGTAATATTGATGGACCTTGGGGGAGGTCAGTATAATTATCCCTTATTGTGGAAGAAATTATAAATCAGTATCATGTTTAGGAATAAGAAATATATTTTAACTTCTTTAGTAATTGTTAGTAATTGTTGTGGTATATGCTTCCTAGTCCCAGAACCAGTTAATGGATATCTTATTCAGAGGAAGTGTGCCGGCATTTTTATACATGTCTTGTGTCTTTGATGATTTAAACCCGTGTAACTCTTGTATCTCAATAGTAGGACCCGTAGGCGGTAAGATATGCAATTCCTAATTTTGTTTGGGGGAGGGAGAAAGGGGGGGTAAATGTGTATAAATGTACAGTAAAGGTGGGAGAAGGTTGAGAAAGGTAGGAAAATTATAGGCTAATATTCTGAAGATTGAGCTGAGTTGAGCCCACAACATCCTANTGCTTAACATTGGTATCCAGAGCTAGCGATCCATGGCAGAATCCACGCGACTTCAAACCGCGATGCGCGAGACGGAGGAGCGCATCATGGCCGCAATCGATCCGCGATTGTGCGCACTGGAGCAAAACTGCGAGTTGCAGTTCGCTAGCATCCACGAAGCGCTGCGAGGATTAGGGTTGCAGTTGGCGGACCTCGGCGCGGCGCGATGGCAGCGCAGTGGCGGCGAGGGAGACCATCGCACGCGCGGCGGTGGCGACGGTGAATATCGCGTTCCGACGCGACTGACTCGGCTAGAATTTCCACGATTCTGTCGCGATGACGTTGGACTCTGGATCGCGCAGTGCGAGCGCTTCTTTACTCTTGACGCGACGCCGGAAGAGGAGAAGATCGTCGTCGCTAGCATCGCGCTTGACGAGGGATCCTTCCGATGGTTTCAGACGCTGGAACAGGGACGCGGAGGCCGCGTTACGTGGCGCGACTTCGCGGAAGCTATACAGGTTCGATTTGGAACCGAATTTGACTCGCCTATGGAGGAACTTAAACGACTGGTTCAGACAGGGAGTCTGGAGGACTACCAGGAGAAATTTGACAAACTAGTGTGCCGTACGGATCTGACGGAGGCACAGAAGTTGCAGTGCTTCCTCGGGGGATTGAACGCGGAGCTTAGCAACGGCGTCAAGCTTTTCGCGCCAAGATCGTTGTTGGAAGCCACAAGAATAGCCAAGCTGCAGGAGAGGAGCTTCGCCTTGCTCCAGAGGCCGAGAGGTAACAGTTGTAGTGACAACTTGGGGGGATGGCAGGACAAGAGAGGCATTCAACTTGTTAATGAGAAACGGTTTGAGAAGGTTGAAAGAAAGAACGTGGAAGAGGACCAGAAGAGTGTATTAGGCAAACCGAATTACACGTTCCAAAGGAAACTCTCTCCCAAGGAAATAGACGAACACAGGGCCAAGAACCTATGTTTTTTTTGCCACGAAAAATATGGCTCTGGCCACGACTGTCCCCAGCGGAAGAAACTTCAGGTTTTTCTCATGGAGGTGAGGGATGAGGAGGACCAGTTTCGGGAGGGGGACACCAACTTCAGCGAGTCACAAGAGATGGATACCGCGGCGTGTCCTACTATTTCGTTGAATGCCATTCATGGCGATTCAGCATGCCCTATGATGCGGCTAAAAGGGTGGATTGGTAAGAAACAGATATTTGTGTTAATTGATACGGGGAGCACACACAATTTTGTCAATCAAGATCTTTGCAAAGGGGACATTGCACAATTGCAGCCAATGGCTCCAGTAAGGATCACGGGTGCAGATGGAGGAGTAATTCAGGGTGCAGGGCGCTGTGACAACATTAAATGGAGGATGCAGGGTTATGAGTTTACTACTTCTGCTATAGCTATTCCATTAAGTAGCTATGACTTGATTTTAGGAATGCCATGGCTTAGGCAGTGGGGAACCATATCGTGGGACTTTAGTAATTTGGTGATGGAATTTTATATGGGCACTACAAAGGTCCAATTGAATGCTGGGAAGGGGCCAACCAATAGAGTGGTGGATGCCACCAAACTCAACCAAATCTTGGTAGGGGATAGATTCTGTTATATGCTGCATCTGTTGCCCTGCAGTGACAACAAGCTGTGCTGTTCAGTGGTGGCTGAGGGAGAGTGTAACAGCCAAATAGAAAGGCAGAAGGCTGCCCTGTTGGAGGAGTTTCCGGATGTTTGTGCAGGACCCAGGCTATTACTGCCATTTAGGGGGTTGCGGGACCATAAGAGCTTGCTGACAGAGGACCATGGATGAGCTACAGAGAATGTTCCCTCCTTTTGGTTGCACGGCAGTTCCTTGAGGGCAAGGAAATTCTTAAGGGGGGGGATTTGATACGCATAAGAGGGGAAATTAGTTGTGAAATAGGCAGTTAGGGGCTGAGCTTGGCTATATAAGCTGAGTTTTGTAACAGAATTCATTAGGCATTGTTGATAATAAAGTTCTCTATTCCCTCATTCTCTCATTCTCTCTGTGCTTTCTCTCTGTTCTTCCCTCTTTCTCTCTTCTTGCTTAACAATATGCAATTCCTAATTTTGTTTGGGGGATGGAAAAAGGGGGGGTAAATGTGAATAAATGTACAGTAAAGGTGGGAGAAGGTTGAGAGAGGTAGGAAAATTATAGGCTAATATTCTGAAGATTGAGCTGAGTTGAGCCCACAACATCCTATATCTCTAGAATACACCTTTACCCCCCTCTCCCCAACCACAAATTAGGAACTGCATTCTTCCATACGCCTAGTGGGATAGGATTAGGAGGTTGGCTTCTACTTTGTGAAGTGCATGATCTATTTAGAAATGTAAATCAGCAGGAAGAACTGCTTTTTTAATTTTTCCATCATTAACTGCAAGTCTGAATATTCGCATTTCCTTTCCTTCCTTATTATTCCTCTAACCTATCAGGGAATTCAACTTGAATCTTCCAAAAAAAATCATCGACTTCATATAAACTTCTGAATTCAAAGCAAGAGTTATTGCCAACCACTACTCAAGTCGTCCGCATCCAGGCTAATTGCCAACCACTACTGAAGTCCGCATCCAGGCTTATCACGATTTGTGGAATCATGAACTCAGGGAATACGCACATGACCCAGCTATATTACACATAAACAGAAGCTGAAACAAATAACAAATTACAAATTATCCCCCACTATTGTTTTTCTTTTCCTTATTATTATTTAAATTTGTTTTTTTTTTTTTAAACTGCATCACCTTACTAGGGGAAAATGTACATTGCAGAAAACAATGCGTACAAAGCTACAATGTCTTTGACTTTTTAAGAGACGTTGTTAGCAGGGTTCCTGATTATGGTCATGGACATGGCCATGGCCATTCTGAGGCTGGTGCTGATGATCGTGCCCTTCCAAAGAGAAGGTTTGGAGTCCACTGGGCTTTATCTTTTCTTTCCCTTCTGCTTTATTTATGCATTTAAGCAATTAGTGCAGTTGAGAATGTTACACTCTAACAGGAAAGCTGCTGGCGACGATTGTAATGACAGTGATGAAGAAGCTAAGAGGAGTAAGATGGTAATTGCACTTTTATGAAAATATCTTGATTGCGTAATGATTGTTATTTTTAAATGGTGATGAAGGATTGCACGCACTCACACACACTGCAAGAATTGGAGAAAATGATTTCAGTTAATGCGACTGTTATGTGTAATTATATGTATATACGTAGGTGGCTATCATGTTTATTGACACTAAATTTTATAAATTTATGCAACTAAGTTGACGACTAAACATTGGATGCTTGTTTATTTTTTGTTTGTTTGTTTGTTTTTTTGGTTTTTTTTTTTCAATTCTGTTTTTGAAGTTGCACGTGTATGTATGTGGTTCTTTTTACACCTGTTATTCTTTGTTTAATTTTATATTTTTTTAGGATTTTTCTTGTTATTTTAATTTGACATTTTTTATACTGAAAATAATCCATTCGAGATATATAATAAGTTTTTTTAAGAGAGAAATATTTTAGTAGGAATAATATTTTTAATTGTAATTAGTTGTCGCATGACTTTTAGAAATGCTTCATTTAAGGAAAAGTATCGGTGTACACCAAGAACGTGTCCACCCTATTGCCAATAGATGTATCACAGACCTAGATATGTATTATTCCTCTCATTCAATGCACTCACTCTCACACGCCGCAATCACTCGCTAAACCACCAGTACTTGATTCTATCATTCTCAGCTCTTTGTTCTCAGTCCCTTAGCTCGCAAATCTCTCTCCCTCTCCAAATCTCACATTAATTTGCTATCGACATGCTTTAACTTTTAGCGAGTCTCTCCCTCAGCGCTAGTCCGTTTAGATTGTTTCAGCTTTCTCCATCATCTCCGTTGATCAACAAACATCTCTGTGATTCACCTTTGTTGTTCTCTTAATCATCATCCTTATCCCCATGTTAATTAGAAGCCCTGAATTCACCCTAGTATCGTTCGATAAACGCATCCCATAGCTTCTTCTTCAATCCTTCATCGTTGTATCTTCTCCATCGTCTCAGTTGCTGCAATTTGTTTTTGCCATGGAAACATCAAAGCAAAACAAAAACATGGATTAGGCAATTTAGATATTTTTTCATCATGCTTTTAATCAAGATTCATGAAATTTTAATTATTGTATTGATGTGTTCATAGACAGATTTGTGAAATATAAACGAACCCACCTATTGGATCGGTTGTTGGGTTCTGTTTTGTAAGAACGATGTTTGTTTAATTTTGCTGATAAACAAACAATATGGAGCTAATAAACAAACAATATAGAACCAATAAACAAACATATATACACAACTAAACAAAAACAAATAGCAACTGTAAACAAACAATATGGAACCAATAAACAAACTTATACACACAACTAAACAAACCAATTAGGAACAATAAACAAACAATATAGACCCAATAACCAATTACATTGACATTGAACAAACACTGAGATTGGTACAAACAAACAATCTCAGGTAATAAAGTAACAGTTCAATGATAAACAAACATTTACAGAGACGCGAACAAACTTATACACATTCATGTGCAAACAATGTGGAGCCTAATAGACTTAAAATATAATCCTAATAAACAAGCACCTATACCTAAATAAACAAACAACGAGAAGAAGGTAAACAAACACTCTAAACACAACACTACGACTATGGAAATCAAAAATCATACACACATGAACAAACGTTTTGATGCAAATAAACAAACAATAAACAACACACAAACAGACAGCTGCTGTATTAAACATACAGATGACACAACTCCTGCACGAGCAAAGTTACACACAGACATGAACAAACAAGATGTAGCTAATAAACAAACAATATAAACTTAACAAACGAACATAAACACACAACTAAAAATAGAAACATCAAACACTGAAAATCACATAAACAAACATATAGAAGCTAGTAAACAAACTAGAAAACGCAAACCCAAAATCATTTTGCTAACTCTCATCTAGTTTTTCCCAAATTGAATAATTGTTTTCCAAAATAGACAAACTAATTTTCATAGTCATACGAAATCAAACAGTTGCAAATGATCAATAAATAAACTTGCCCCAAATCAAGTTGAAAAAAGGTTAAAATTTCATATTTTTGCCTGCTGTCTTCTTGGTTTCCAGTCCAGGAGGAATGTCATGTAGACTTTTTCTTCCAGCGCACCATTTAAGAACGCATTCTTGATGTCAAGTTGGTGCAAAGGCCAATCTAGATTGGCTGCAAGCGATAAGATAACTCGATCAGAATTTAACTTTGCCACTGGAGCAAATGTCTCTTCATAGTCTATTGCATAGGATTGTGTGAATTCTTTGCCACTAGTCGTGCCTTGTATCTGTTAACACTGCCATCTGCATTGTATTTGGCTGAAGAAAAAAATCCACTTGCACCAAACAGTTTTATTTCCTTCTGGCAATGTTGACATTTCCTAGGTTCTATTTTTCTTTAGAGCTTGGACTTCTTCCTTTATAGCTGCTGCCTATTTTGTGTTTTGTAATGCCTCTTGTATGTTCCTTGGAACTTGAATGATGTCAAGAGCTGTTACAAAATATCTATGGCTTGGTGACAATCTATCATAAGACACATTTTCCAATAGGGTGTTGAGTGCAAGACCTCACACCCTTCCTAACACCTATGGGTATATCAAGATCAATGATTTCTTGGCCAGAAATTTCAGAATGTGAAGGAGCAGAGGTGTTACCTTGGTTAATTTCTCTGGGCTTTGTCATTTGGTTAGATTCCTGGCTTTGCATTAGAAGTGTGGGGGGCTCTTGATCCTGTTGTGTTTTCTGCCGCCTTGAGTACATAAAGAGTGGCTTTTCTGCTTGTGCAGCGGGCTGTGTAACTGCTGAGTCTGTTATTGTTATCTCGGGCTGGAACTTCATTGGTTGGGCATGCTGTTGTTGCTTCAGGTTCAGCCAAGCGGTGGTTTTCCGGGCCAGATTCTGATTTGTACATCACTCTATGTTCTTCTTCTTCAAGAGTGCTATTGTTCCAGAACTGAAACTGAAATTCATTGTCTCTTTTCCCTCTAAATTTCAAATTTGGAGTAGAAAGGTCTATCTTCATAGAAGGTGACATCCATAGAATGATAGAAATTTTTGGTAGAGGGAAAATAGTATTTGTAACCCATGGTTTGGTGAGTAGCCCAAGAAAATGCAAGGTATGGATGTAGGGTTGAATTTGCTTCGGTTGGGTTGGTGATTATGGACAAAGGTGGAGCTCCCAAAAACTGAGTGGGATATAAGTGAAAAGTTGTGTTTTTGGGAAGATGGTTTGAAGGGTAGATTGTGGTGTGTTATATTTTAGGATTTTTGAGGGCTTTCAGTTGATGAGGTAGGTGGTTGTGACGACAGCATCTCCCCAAAACTCTGATGGGACATTAGTGGCCAGCAACAAGGATCAAGTAACTTCCAAAAGACGACACACATAATTATGGATTAGGGAGAATGGGTGTGATGGTTTGTATGGTTGAGTGGGATAACTATTTTGAGTATGTTTAGCAATTTGACACACTTCGCAATGTACGATTTCTGGATTTTTATTGAACAAGGTAGGAAACAATTTCTCCAAATACATAAAGTTAGGGTGACGTAGGTGATAATGCCACAACATTAAAGACTCAGACTCATTGTGGGGTAAGGTTACTGCACAAGCAGATTTTGCAGTCTTGTGGTTGCTCTTGGAGTCATCAACTTGAAGGATATAGAGCCCTGCACATTCTTTAACATTGCCAATTGTCTTCCCTGAGTTCAAAGCCTGAAATTCACACAAATATGAGTTGCATTTAGTAACGCATTTTAGGTCTTATGGACAACAAATTACACTCAAGTTTAGGGACATAGAGAACATCCTTCAAGATGATATCCTTAGACACAAGAACTGATCCTTTACCAGCCACTTTAGAATGAGAACCATCTGCAATTCGGACTGTAGAATTTTCGTGACAAGGATAATACTTGCTAAAAGTATTAATGCCCCTGTCATGTGGTCTGAAGCTCCTGAGTCCACAATCCAATCTGATGTGCTTCCTTTGCATCTTGATGAAGCAGTTAAGCAGTTACCTTTTGTGCCATAGAGGCAGTTTTGCTGGTGCTTTCTGGTTTTATGTTTTGTTGGAAGAGTTTCTGCAGCGTCTCTAATTGTTCCTTGCTAAAGGGCTCTGTTTTCTTGTTCGCCGCATCATCAGCAGAAGTGTTACCTCGGTTTTCTCTCCCTCTTTTGGAATCTGAAGGGAAGCCGATGATAAACCAGCACTCTTCTTTTGTGTGTCCATTCTTCTTGAAGTTCTCGTACCTTTTTGCTTCTGCTGGGACTGATTTTTTTTGTCCTTGTGCAGCAAGGGCTGAGCTCTCTGTCGCATACACCATGTTCTGGCCTCCAAGCATGACCTTTCTTCGGCTTTCTTCTCTTCTTAACTCAGAAAACTTCTCTGATTTTGGGCAGGGGTTTGATGCCTAGTATCCTTCCACGAACTTCATCAAGGTTCCGAGTCAGTCCGAGAAGGAACTTGAATGGTCCTTTTCAAGCAGCGACTTGTACAATTTGTTGTCTTCTGGGCACCTCCTATCATTCTCCTCATATATGTCCAATTGCTGCCAAAACTGGGTCAGTATATTGAAATACTCAGTGACAGTCAAAGTACCTTGGTTCAAGTCATGGAGGAGGCTTTTGATCTGTGTTGTCTACATGTGAACAAGTCTCCTTTGCTGCTGTCCAGATTTCTTGTGCAGTGTCAAAGTACATGAAATCCTCTCCGATTTCGTTGGTCATTGTGTTTAGTAGCCATGACATCACAAGGCTATTCTCAAGCTTCCACTTTTTCAGCTCAGTTTCCTTCTTTTCTGCTGGTTTCTTTGCATCACCAGTTATGTAATCTTCCTTTGTTTTGCCTTGGAGGAAGATTTGGACCGCTCTGGCCCATTGGGTGTAATTCTGGCCGTTTAATTTGTGATCAGTTATGGGAAGAGAGGTTCCTTCAATTAGGCTGGCTAGGGCTGCACTGCTAGTTCCCAGCTGGGACTCTTCTTCTTGTTTTCCACTCTTCTCTGCCATGGAAACACGAGGGGTGTCACTGATGGTACAGACCGTGCCCTAATACCATGTAGAAAATGTATTTTTGTTATATTAAAAGAGGTTACGAAAGGCCAAATAAATAGGCCTAAGGAGCAGCTATGCATCTGGTCCCGTCCCTAAATCAAAGGAGGAAAATTTCTCCTCTTAAATGGAAAGAATAATTACAGATATCAACTACCTAAGAAATGAAAGATTTAATTTATCCTAAGCTGTACAAATCACATGATTAAAACAGAATTTTCTTTCCTAAAATAGATGCTTGGTTACCAGCAAAACAATTTTAATCATAAAATTTCATATTAATCCATGTATCATGTTGGACTATCAAAATGTTCTATCATTCACATTAAAATGATTTTCTACTAAGTTAAAATAATTTATTATCTACATTTTCTGATTTTTGGCATGACATTCACTTTACACAGTAACTATCCAAAGGTTCTGACAATTCAAAATTATTTTCTAGATTCATTTAGTAGCGTGTTAAGTGTTACATCAATGTTATTTGATTGATCCCTACACTTTATGCTTTACTGCTTGCAAGATCCTACCAGTTCGGTATTGAAATATATTTTAACTCCATTGTAAACCTTATGTATGATGTTTCTTGGCCAACTTACTTCTGTTTTCCTCAATCTTAATTAAGATTCCTGGGCTTTATTAACTCTAATGCTGTTCAAGTCCATTGGGTAAACATTTAATCATGAGATGATATCTGTTACTATTGAAGTTTATTTTTCAGAAAATACTTAATATCTATCTAGTACCATTGCATAAAGGGATAATAGTTTCTTCATGAGTTTTTTATATATTATATATCTCAACACATTAGCTAGAGGTAGGGGGAGATCTAGAAAAACTATAGAGGAAACTATTAGAAGAGATTTAGAGGTTAATGATCTGCATGAAAACATGGTCATTGATAGGGTACTATAGTATCGCTTGATCCATATAGCCGACCCCACGTATTGGAAAAAGGCTTAGTTTGTTGTTGTTGTTGTTGTACATATCTCAACACTAATGTTACCCAAAAACCTACAATACTTCCACATGTGCATGTTAGGCGAATTCTTTCATATGTTAACATGTCTTGCAGTAAAGCATTTTTTGATGGGTTCAATAACTTACAGAGTTTTGGGTTATTGTTTGTTATTTATGGACCAAAAGACAATCTGGGTTCCTGGGTGGAAGGAAAATGTGTCCTGAATGTAAAATGGGTTATTCCTGTTCTTTTATTTTGATAAATAAAATTTACTTCACTGCAGCTTGAGTTGGGCCACACTGGCAGTACTGGTAGGGGAAGAGGGCGAGGTAGAGGAAGAGGCCGTGGTAGAGGGTCTCGAACTGTTGAAAGAGAGACCTATCATCAGCAGGTTGAATCTGAGCCTTGTTCCTCAGTTCAGCAAACTAGCAGAGATACTCCTATTACAAGCGTGGCACTAGATAATTGTCAAGAATCCAAGGAGCTATCAAAAGAAAACACTGCAGTTCCTGAGGATAATACTCTATCTCTGCATAACATTGATCTTAACACCAACGTAAATGATAGCGAGGACAAAAATGCTAGCACAGCAGCAGCTCAGGCCTCTCTGCCTGGACCTGCAACAGAGACCAAGCATGAGGAAATCCCTGGCTGGTCCCTTTCTGATGTTGACAAGATGGCCATTGATACTATGCAGCTTGCTAGCCTTGGTGTTCGAATAGAAGAGGATGAGGATTATGATGAGGAAGGGTAAACAAATATAAATTTTCGGGGATTCCATCAGATGGAAAGTGCTCGTGGTACATACTAGTGCTATGATGATTATCCCCCAGTAATTAGTTAGAACTTATGTCCCGTGCTTAATACCTGAATCTGAATGTCCCCTTGGTTTCTTTATCTGTTGGTATGTCTCCTGTAGCAGGTGTACCTGGTATGTCTTAACCAATAATGTTAGCTTCGTCCTCTTCTAGGCTTTAAATTGATGATGTTAGGCGATAACAACCTTGCTACTAGTAGTAGTAGTAGTAGTACATGGTGGAACTCTTGGTAGAGTTTGGTTACCAGTTATGCTGTGTTATTAATGATATTAGTTCCTTATCAAATGGTTTTATGCATTTGCATTCTCATCGTGATGGATGTAACCTGTTAAGAATAAATCAAGATATTGATAATCTTGATTTATTCTTGACATAACCTATGATGTACTGTGCAAGTTTGGTGTTTGATGCACTTGGTTCAATATGGTGGACTACATTGACTAATAACTTGCATAGCAAGTGACTATATTGCCCGGATATTTATTCTGTAACAGTCTCTCACTAATAGCTCCTTCAACTCTGCGCTCACTGTCTGACCAAGTTGCAACGACCTTGACGGTGGCGACTCCAACGACAGCCAGTTGTTGCGTCTTCAAATCACTCTAGTGCTGGGTCATGGAGTTAGAACCACAAATATTAGCCACAATCTCAATTTAGTGTTCAAATATATCATAATACAACATTTGAACATCAAAATCACACCAACAACCATAAAATTTTGAGATCCTACAACTTCATCCTTTGAACATTGGATTATCATGAGAAATGTCAAAAAAGAAACAAAGAAAACCATAACCACAGCAAGCTTACAAAATTTCAACAAGAAAATCTAGACACGAAAAATAGAAAAATCAAAGCTGTGTTAATTTCTGAGCCTAGCAAATAAGAAAAAATTCAGGGGATGTCAAAGAGCCATATAAAAAGATTAGATTTGAGGATTACCGTGGACAAGTACAGATTCCGAAAGGGAAGAGCGCCGCTGTTGCCACGTCATTGTACGGATTCATTATGACTTTAGTTCTGGGATTGCTTCCAGAGGACTCTTGTCACTTATCGGTCATGACGTTTAAAGGAGCTCAATTAACTTTACTAGAAACACCTTTGGATGTAAAAAGTTTACATTCTAACTGAAACATGAGTGGAATTGACGAAAATTAGAAATAGAAGGAAAGAAGAGGTAACGATAAACACCATGGAGAGAAATGAGAGGTGACTTCTAATGTTTAACATTTTGGAGTTTGGTGACCGAGAATAGAAGATAAATGTACGGTGAAATTATAATTTTATAAATTGGAAAAAGTTTTAAAAGAACATACGAACATTATAGGCTAACATCTTTAACATTAACAACTACATCACTTACTCACAATCATTAATGTAACATCCCACTTTTTTCTTAGTAAAGATTTCACAGGATGAATACCAGTATAAGCCCTCTATATGGGTTAAAAAATTTAGGAACATGAATTCTTAGGTTAAAAATGTCAGTAAAAATAATTCTGCTTAGTTTCACAAAATTCTATGGATACTAGAATAATTTTTTTTAGTCATCAGAGTTTAATGGTGTGTCTAAGATATTTGTAAAATGTACTTGTACAGAGATAAATTTATAAATACCTTAGATTAGCTCAAATCCCTCACTAGAAAAATTAGTAGACCACAAGGATGTGATCAGAATATTTTTAGGATGCCCGTACGCGAAATACTGATCAGAATTCGATCATAAAATAGAAGAACTAACGCCATATACACACTCACACATCCACAAAAAGACAAAAACACCTAAGCATGCTTCTAAGACATTCCTATGGTGACTAAGCTCATGACTAAGTACTACATGACATCATCGCTTAGGTCATCAAGGGCAAAGTTGGAATTAATCTCCAAAGGCATTTTGGGAAGAGAATTTCATGGCCTTTGGCTATAAATACCCCCATGAAGTCTTCAAAAAATTACATAGAAGAAACCTTACCAAAATTCTGTCCGTTTACACACTCAGCTGTTACCCTGTCAAATACTGACACAGAAATCTCACTATACACTAACAAATCCTAATTTCCCTAATTTTACCCTAAGAAAATCCTCTTAGATTCCTTGAAGAAAACTCCTAAATACCTAGCCTAGCAAGAGCTTGGAAGCACTATAGCAAGTTGGATTTGCACAGATTCAAGGAACTAGTAACAGTAATTGTGCAAGTGGGTAACCTAACTGATGAAAGCTTTTTCCGCAATGGGTTTGTACTCTCGTTAATTTAAAATATCCTTTTTAAAGCTTTCAGATCCTTGAGAGATCCAATTGCAGTAAAGTCGGGTATTATCGTATCCACAGAGATTGTGATTGAAACAACGGTCTTTGATTGATGCTATGTTAAGCTTATAAAAGAGAATTGGTTTGTTTGAGTAGATTGAATAAAGAAACGATAAAATAAAATATAAAACGATTAATAAACTTAAGTTTAGGCAGGTAGAGAAATATGTTGGGATTTGAATTGCAATATTACTTTTAATGTAACCAATAATTCATTTACAATGATCTATGAGTTCATTCGATTTTTCCGCCACCAGTTCTTAACTTAATCATCTTTCTCAAGCATGTTAAGATCACAAGCTCCTCTATTAAGTTGTCAATATCTTGCACAAACTCAATAAAGTACCTTGAAGTTAAAGCAGGTGTTAAGCGATTAGTTCTTGGTTTCCAGTTACGGCGGTTAGGAACTAAATGAATTGATCTAGGTCAGATTAAATGATGATAACTTTCGTCCGCAACATTTAAACGTTAAATCAAACTTTAAGAATAGCAAGATTGAACTTAACTTGGTTTGTAACTTACTTAGGATAGCTTTTACTCAAACAAGTAAGTCTCAAGTTAGGAATCAAACTACTAAACGAAAGTTAGCGTTAGGTGCAAGATCAATCATAAAAATCAAAGAACAACATAGAATCATACTCATGAATTAAGGCAGATACATAAAAGCAATAAAACGCATCAAATCCCAACAAGAAAGAAGTTAGCTATCCATTGTAATGGATATATTACAACTTACTAGGGTTTAGATCAATGGTTGGTTGAGAAAAGTGATGAAATGCCTCCGCACGTCCACCACGGGTTACAACCGTTAACAATCCGGCAGCACTGTCTCTAAGGAAAGCTTCTAAACCCTAATTTCCTACCTAACCCTAGCCTAGGAAAGTATGAAATATGAGTGGAATAATGAGGGAGGAAGGAGAGAATGGATGATGCCTCTTATGCCTCGGCCTCCCCCCTATTTATAGGGAAACTTTGGGAGGGACCGCTCAGCGGCTGGGTGCCACCGCTGAGCGGTTTGGTCAATCATGGCGGCCGGACGCGGTTTTGGGTGGCGCCAGGCTGGCTTGAGGTGGCACCAGCTTGGTGCATTAAATGCACGGTCAAAGGCGGTGGTCATGGTCTCCAGAAGCTTCTCCGCTCAGCAGTGGGTCTTGACCGCTAAGCGGTTGTGCCCTAACCGCTGAGCGCAGTTGCTGTTCCATCATCATTTTTGTTTCTTTTCTTTTGATGCCCTTTTTCTTCCATTCTTTTAGGGATTAATCTTCATTATGATTCGTGTATCCATCTTCTATAGTATGAAATAAACCTACAAAACATAAGACTTTATTTAGGTAATTTGTTTAAAACATAACGGAATAAACGGATAAGTGCCATTTTAGTTAGTAAGAATTACGTACATTTGGCACTTATCACTAACTAGCCGCTGTCTACGTGGTTTCTATGACATTTGATGATATTTGTGATGTGTTATATGTTAGGATTCATAATATGTTGATCCTTTTGATGAATTGCATGTGAGTATGTTAGAATATGGAAACCTAGGCATATTATGTTGTTTATGGAACAATTGCTTCGATATATGCTAGGTTATGCTTTGAGACATGAAATTATGTCCCTTGTGTTTGTTGAATATTACGATGAATGTCCAAGAAAGTGTTTTGATAGTAGTAAGAAGGAATTATGTAGAGTACACAAAATTGCAGAACTGAGATATGATGCATGTCCAGGGCGTTGAGCGCACTGCTGAGAGTGCGCTGAGCGGTCCGCTAAGCAGTCTGGACGATGTGCATATTGTGAAGTACGTTTTTAATATCTCATGTCTATGTTATCTCTTGGAACAACATCCAAGCCTTTTGGACTTCACATAATATCTATAAACACTAGACCATCTCTTGTATAAGAAAATGATATTTGGTGCATAATATATGACCATATATGTGTTGAGGCTTTATGCGATATTGAATGATACTTATGTTAAGAAAAGAAAGATAAAGTACCTAAGGACGTGACATCACAAAGTCTCATAACACTTCTGATAGATGCCAGCAAGTGGAAGTACACCTCTAGTTGATGTCAAACGGTGGAAATATACTCTTGGTCATGTCGTGAGGGCAGATCAATGAGAAAGAAAGAATGAGACCACTTCTGGTCATGTCGTGAGGGCATGCCAGCAAGTAAAGGTCCAACTCCTAGTGGTGTCGTGAGAGCATACCCCCCGCCATTCCTTGATGGGGATCGTAATTCCTATCGTTGATTGATGACTTATTCTATTGAGCTCTTGTGGTTGAAGCCACTCAGGTTAAGCGTTGTTTGGTCGTCAACGGTATAAAATTGAAAGTAGGTTGTAGTTGTATCGCCACAGCTCCAAAGGAGGAGGGCAGATGATTATAAGTTGATGCTTATAAGATAATGATTTTGAGAAGATGTTAATAAGAAAGATAATGATTATAACTTGATGCTTATAAGATAATGATTTTAAGAAGATGTTAATAAGAAATATGATGACTATAAAAGAACCCTATACTCTTTCATGCATATGTAAGTGAGGTAGGTGTAAACTGATGTATGTGCAAGCTAAGTACGAGAAGATCCTAAAGTATGTTATAATGAGAATTTGTTCCCCTAAGAGCTAGGGCAAAGAATAGAAGACCTAGTAATATAGGTAGCTGCTCAGGACTAGGTTAATCGGTAATAATACTAAATAGGACTTTAGTGTATACTGTGACACATAGAGATCCCTGAGCGGTCTGGATCATAAATGAGATAATAAGGCTTCCGGGTAACCAAGGATTCCCACTGAGAACGCAACGTTCTCACCCCACTTGTTATGACTCTAGGGTCTGATGACGAACATAATCAAGAACTGTGAAGGAGCAAGTGCGTGAAGAGGTGACCGTTGAGAAGACGTACCGAGAAGTAAGATAACGAGGGCTAGACTAGGGACGTTACAATTAGCCTTAGTTAGTATAGTCTATGCTTGTGAAAAAGTATATGTGTGCATTAACTATGAAACTACTTATGTAAATGATGGTGAATATATGCTATGGACCACTTGTTTGTCTATTGTGTTGATGTCGTTTATATTTAATCAGTACGTCGTTAGGTATGAAACGTTACAGCTTGCAATAAATGTTCTATCCTCAACGCGGCTCATAATTTATGTCATATTCCATATCAAGAAAAAGTTTAAATTGGCTCGCACTTTCTAAATAACCATTATTTTTGAAATCGTAAATGAGCTATTAGTATCCCAACCAAAGCAAATAACAACCTGGTAAGCATGTTAGCGACTTTAGCGTAAGCTAGCTAGAGTGTTACAATTAACACCTGTTATAACTGAGTGAAACCTGTTCCTTTCATAGTTACACGTGGCATCCAACATGGTTTGAAGAGTGCAAAATCAGGGGACAAAGATGGCTTGAACAGGCTATATGAGAAATCCTAATATATTACTAGAATTTTGTGTTATCTGATATTAAGAAGAAAAAAAAACCCTTTAAGGTGGAGTCTAAAATTTAATTATTCGGTTTGACACAAATTCCTATGAAAAGATGGTAATTGATAGTTTTTTGTGTTTGAGAGATTTGTATTTTTGTTGTAATTATCATTAAAATATTTTGCGATTATTTTGATCGATATGAAAGAAAAACATGAGAGTGATTTATTTGATAAAATAAGAAATTATTAATTATTAATTGTTAAGATTGAGATTGTAATTAATTGATTGCCTTGTAAATTATTGTTGACTTATAAATACTTATAAGGTGAATTGATTGGAGTATGAGAGGGGAGAAAACAAAATGTGAGGAGCCTTAGTGGATCTAGGTATGGGTCTCTTACATTGAAAGTCTTCCTGACAATGTGGAGGTTAGGTGATTTTTTCCACGTCTAACCGTGGTACAAGAGTCGTGGTAGAGGGTTTGGAATTTTGTTTGCAAAAGTTGTCTTGGAGGATGGTTTGCAACTTTAGCCATGAAAAAGTTGACATGTTGGTGATTGTAATTTTGCTTCTAAATTTAATGGATTTGGTACTATTCCATCCATTAATGTAGATAGTTAAGGTCGAACCTCCTAAATTTTCTTACAGTGCCCAACTTCTTCCTTGGACTACTTAGGGATAATGCCTAACTTTATTCCTGGACTTTATATGTGTGCCCAACCTAGTCCTTGGACAAAAACAAGGACAAATTAGTCTCTAAAGTTGACGAAAAGAAAGACTTGTTAGTCCTTAAAAAGGACTAATGGGTCTAACGATTGTTAAGCTTAGGGACTAACATCTCATTTTTCTTTGTCTAAGGACAAGGTTGGGCATGCGTGTAAATTCTAGGGACAAAGTTTGGCATTAACCTATTTTCTTGTGTTCCTATAATTTGATTTGTTTGATTGAGAGGATTTTTCCAAACAATAATGAGTAATACTATAATTTCGTAATTTCAATTCTAATGAATCTACTAGTAACACATAACTTTCAAAACTCTTAAAACCATCTCATTTGAATTGCTAAATGAACTTTGAATTTGAAAGGATAAAATTAATTATTACTATGGGGTTGACATACTCAAGCTCATTTTACCTAATAAGTCACTAGAAATGAGAATATTGAAGAATGAGGGTATTACAGACCAAAAATAGTTGGGCAAGAGACACATTTAAAACCCACTAGCAAATTTGGGATTATTGGGACACAGACGTGTTAATGGCTCTCCTCGGCCCAAAAAGGGCAGCCTCATATGAATGACCTAGCTCGGGATTGAAGGAGGCCCATTCACGTAGGAGACTAAGCCCATAACTTTCAGAAGGCTAGGGCCTAGGGTCCTAGGATAAACAAGGATTTGACCTACTTTGGGACCTTATAAATACTCCTCTACCACATTATCCAGGTATGACATGATTCCCATACGTAAAAAGAAGTATTAGCCTCCTTTAATAACTTAGCATTAAAGACTCTACAGGTATGACCCACTGTCACCAAGATTTGTCGTCACGAGGAGAAGCACTGCTAATTGTAGTCCTGTCTCCACTCAATGTGCACCTGTCGAAACCATCTTGCAGGGCTATTTTGGTACATTGGTGCCGTTTATGGGGACTTTTGATAGTATTTTCCCTAGTTATGACCATCTGCGACACTCCATTGAGAGTCTCGATAGCTATTTCACCACCAAAGACAACGATCAGAAATTGCTTTTAACATCTCTCAATTTGATTTTATAGGAAAAACCATGTCAAACTACAAACTTATAAAGAAAAATTGATTCAATCCATCCTTCACTCTCCCCGGGTGATAGAATATGTAACGCTTTATCCATGTAAACCCAAACTTATATACTCATGAAAGATATCACAACATGAGCTATGAATCACCCATTTAGTTTAATTACTGCATTAAACAAAAATGAATTTCAATTTTTTTTATTAAAAATGTCTTTTTGATTCATATTGAATTAATACACTATTGCTTGTTATATAGTAAATATTATATATTCAGTTAAATTTTTTCCCTTCTCTCAAGAATTACTTATATATATTATAGTTTTTTATTTTAGAATATTATTATATTAAAAAATTAAATTATTAACAAAAATAATACTTTGTTATAATTATTTTTAAAAAATTAAAATTACATATTTTATTTTATTTTTTATTTTTTTATAATAAAAAAATACATAAACAAACTTATTAAGCTTTAAGTCATCTAGACCTCCCAGATCAGGCCAGACTAAAAATCAGCTTATAATATTTAAAAGGTCAGACCAAAAAGACAAAAATATGTTCCCACCCCCTGCTCACATCGCTATAATATCACACACATTTGTTGTTTATTATTTATTTATTTATTGCTAACTACACATTCGTTGTTTATACAAGCTTCTAGTTAGCAGTAACTTCGTTTATTAATCACATTCGATTCGATGGGCGAAAAAGGCGTGCCATTGACGGCGCCGGCGACAGCAGAGGAGGCGATGGCGGTGGCTGCGGTTGTACTGACGGAATCCTACAGCCTGTGGCAAGATATCAACGAGTCTCCGGTGTGGCAGGACCGTATCTTCTTCGCCCTCGCCGTTCTTTACGCCGTCGTAGCCACCGTAGCTCTGGTACATCACCCAATTATCCTGCACTAGTTAGGTTTTCGTTATTTTTCTTTTTCTCCTGACTATTTTAATTTTAATTTTGTTTATGATCTTAGGTACAACTAGGTCGAATACAATGGAGAGTTCCAGAGTACGGTTGGACTACACAGAAGGTCTTTCACTTTCTCAATGTTTTGGTGAATGGGGGTTTGTATCATTTTTGTTGTTAGAAATAAATTAGTATTTAGTATATTTAATATATCTGTGACTCCGANTTTTTTTTTTTTTTATTCTTCTCATACATATAACTAGCCAATAACTAAGGCTCATTCTAATATGGTTTAGGTGGTTGCCTGGACCAAATTGGTTCAGGTATTAAATTTTTTTTAAAAACTATAAAATTACTATTATACCCTCATTTCCATTTTCTCTCTCATTTCCCTACCTCCACTCCTCCACCCCCTCTCTCTCTCTTTGCATCTCCTTTCTCTCCACAACCATGACACATCCATCTCCAGATCTGCAATAACTGAACAAAATGAGAAACAAATCTGGAAGCCTCGCCAAATCTGGAAGAGATCATGATAGCGTGATGGGGTAGTGCACGCATCCGCGTCTTCCGTCAACATCCTCGATTTCTTTTCTCTCTCACTCTCATTCTAACTCTCGGTTCACTCTCCCTTTCTCGGTCTCTCTTTGCTTTTCTCACTCTGTTCTTTTCTTTTTTTTGGTTCCTAGTGTGTGAGTGTTGTTTGAGATCTGTTTGATTTGATTGTTTTTTTCTTTGCAAGTATGGGTGTGGTGGTTTGGGGTGGTTGAATGTGGTTGCTGGTGGTGGTTTCGAGTTCTGGTGGTTGATGGTGTATGAAAGAAAGGTTGTGGGTGGTTAGTGGTTGAAGATGGTGGCAATGAGGTGGTCCACGATGGTTGCGGGTTTATGTTTCTCTCTTTCTTTTCTTTAGTTTTCTCAGATTTGTCGTGTCGCCACCGCTGGCGACCTGCCGTCGCGGTGGTGGCAGCGCCGGTCACATAAGGAGAGAAATGAGATGCAGAGTGAGAGAGGGTGGAGGAGTGGAGGAAGGGAAATGAGAGAGAAAAGGGAAATGGGGGATGATGGAGGATGGTGGTGGAGGCAGCACTGGCGCCGCCAATGTGGGTGGAGGTGGAGGAGGGCCAAGGGTTAAAAAATTAAAAGGATAGAGATCGATAAAATTGATAAATGAAATAAAATATTATTAAAAAATTATTATATATTATTATATAATAATTTGTTAGATTTAATCTTAGTCATCCATTTATGTTTTGGATGGCTAAAATGCTAGGACCAATTTGGTTCGGATGGTCCCAATAACTAAACCCAAAAGAGAAGTGTGATTCCAAACGTGTTTTTTTGATTTACTCATTCTTATTTAATGAAATGTTTAAGTTAAATGAACTTGTGTCCTTTTTACCAGCAAACAATTCTGTGGTCCATAGTGAGGTATAAGGTGCATCATTAAGCGTATGTTGTTGCACTTCAATTTTCAACCTGACATATAGGGGTGAGAATAGGACAGACCCAAGCTATTACGAAAGTAAACTTATATTACTTTCAAGAGGACTTGAACTAGAGACATTCACCATACCAAAATAATACCTCAACCACTAAACTAACATTAGTTTTCGTAATATTTTATGCAATCATATTTATTAATATAATTTTATTATTTAATTTTTCTTTATAAAGAAACCTTAATCTAAAGAATCCCTAGGACTCTCACACACTCAGACTCTCATATCATTTGAATAATGTGAGAGAGCTTTGCTGGCATTTTCTTTTTTATTTTTTGTTGGTAAAATGCTATATATTCTTTTTATGATCTTGCTATCACATACTAAGCAAGAATTTGTGATATACATAACAAAGTTGAGCAAACTTTTTTGGGATATGAATTTTGGTTTCTTAATGATAAATTTGATTTTCCTCTCATTGAAAGGATATACAGATTGCTTAGACTTGTCTTTTGATCTGTTTCTTCATGGGCATACCCCAGCAGCTTGCAGTTTTAGAATTTCAATTTTTTTTATTGAAGATGTCTGTTTGATTCACATTGAATTAATACACTCTTGCTTGTTATATAATAAATGTTATATATTCAGTTAAACTTTTTTCCTTCTCTCAAGAAATACCTATATATATTATAGTTTTTTATTTTAAAATATTATTATATTAAGAAATTAAGTTATTAACAAAAATAATACTTTGTTATGATTATTTTTAAAAAATTAAAATTACATATTTTATTTTATTTTAATATTTTATTTTTTTATAATAAAAAAATACACAAGCAAGCTTATCAGGCTTTAAGTCATGCCAGACCTCCTGAACAGACCAGACTAAAAATCGGCTTATAATATTTAAAAGGTCAAACCCAGACCAAAAAGACAAAAAATTAATGAGATTTGTTAAGGGTCTGGCCTAATATGTTCCCACCCCTAGTCACATCCTTATAATATCACACATTTGTTGTTTATTTATTTATTTATTGCTAACTACACATTCGTTGTTTATACAAGCTTCTAGTTGGCAGTAACTTCGTTTATTAATCACATTGGATTCGATGGGCCAAAAAGGCGTGCCATTGACGGCGCCGGCGACAGCAGAGGAGGCGATGGCGGTGGCTGCGGTTGTACTGACGGAATCCTACAGCTTGTGGCAAGATATCAACGAGTCTCCGGCGTGGCAGGACCGTATCTTCTTCGCCCTCGCCGTTCTCTACGCCGTCGTAGCCACCGTAGCTCTGGTACATCGCCCAATTATCCTGCACTAGTTAGGTTTTCGTTATTTTTCTTTTTCTCCTGACTATTTTAATTTTAATTTTGTTTATGATCTTAGGTACAACTAGGTCGAATACAATGGAGAGTTCCAGAGTACGGTTGGACTACACAGAAGGTCTTTCACTTTCTCAATTTTTTGGTGAATGGGGGTTTGTATCATTTTTGTTCTTAGAAATAAATTAGTATTTAGTATATTTAATATATCTGTGACTCCGATTTATTCATTTAAATTGATTTAATTTGATTTATATCAGTTAAGTTATGATTTTATTATTGGTTTATATATTGACACCTTATTGTAACCATCGGACACACAAATTAGATAATACAATTGTTATTCCTTTTTTCTCTATCTTTCTCTTATATTTTACTGTGTCTCATTTATCTATTTTTTCACAATGGTTAACATAGTATCAAAGCCATGGTACCCTATTTATACTTCTGTTACGATATTAAATTCTTAGTTTTTCGGTCTCTGTTTTTGCTTCCGCTATTCCAAGGAAAAAAAATAGAAAAGAAATCCTCCAGATTTCTAATTTGTGACCTTCCACCGAGCAATGGGACCTGCCACCACCGTCACTTATTATACCTCTTTACTACGGTTACATTTTTCATCGTTACCGACCTCCGTTCTCTACACTGCCACCACCATCATCTCCGCTTTCACCAGATGAGTTAGCCACCAAGTTTTCACAGCCAACAAACATCCCGCACGCTCTCGATGTTGTTGTGTGTAAAATGACTAAACCCCTCTACATATGATTTCTAGGTCTTTTGGTTTCCACCTTTTATGAGCTCTGTTTGCTCCATGACCACCACCATCATGTCCACCGCCTGCTGCCAAGTTCAGCGCAAAAATTCCGTTCTCGTTGGAATCCACACGTGTCGCCACGCGCCAATCAAAGTTCCAGCATGTGGACCACTCGCGCTCTAGATCTGTGCCTGCGACCCACGTTTTGACCTACAGCATGATATGATCTTGATTGGCTCTGCTTTGACCTAAGTTTGACTCACTCCTTGCCCCGTTGACTAGACTTGATGACGTGGCCTATTGTGGCTGATATGATTGATTTGTGTTGATGTGTCACATGCTGATGTGGCATGACTAGTGCACCCTTCCCAAGTTTTTTTTTTGTGTTTTGAATCTTGTTTTGAGGTCCTCTTCGTCCAATTCTACTCCAAAATGGCTAGTTTCACCTAGCTCTCGATGTTATCTTTGCTGGTTTTGCCTAGCTCCCATTGTTGCCTCTGATGTTACTTTTGTTGATTCCGCTCAACTCTGAAATGTGTGTAGAATTCATGAAAAAGCACCTGGAAATTGGACGTAACACTCGTTGCTGTTTGTGATAAGCATAAAGCTAGATGAGCTTTAACTTGAGGGAGGGTGTTAGAAATAAATTGGTATATTTAGTATATCTGTGATTGATTCCGATTTATTCATTACAGATTTAGGTTGATTTAAGTTGATTATGTCATTTAAGTTATGATTCTATTATTGGCCTATATATTGACATCTCATTATAACCATCAGACACACAATTCAGATAATACAATCGTTATTCCTCTTTTCTCAATCTTTCTCCTATATTTTTCCGTGTCCCATTTATTTGTTTTTCCCTGATGATTAACATTTGTAATTGTTATTATTATTATTTTTTTTGAAAAAATATTTATATTTGTTCGTTAATGTAACAATTTTATTGAGCGATATGATATATGTATACTCTTTCTGGTTTTGCAGTTCGGTGTCTAGTTTTCATCTTCTATCGGAACGTGGAGAGGTTGCAACCAGAGGTTAATGTTATTTTCCAACATAGTTTATATATATATATATATATATATATATATATTTTGGAATCATAACATTTAAATATGACGATAAACTGCTTGTGTTGGTTTATGTGTTTAGATTGCCAAACATATCTTACTTGACCTGCCAAGTCTTGCTTTCTTTACCATGTATGCTCTTTTGGTCCTGTTCATGGCTGAGATTTATTACCAGGCAAGTTTAATTTGTGCTGTGGTGGCTTGGTGTGGTTTGTTTGCTTCATCTGTTGTATTTTTTTGTTACCTTGGGTTAATTACTGCTTCGGTGTTAACTGTTTTTACAGGCACGTGCTGTGTCTACTGATGGACTGAAATCGAGTTTCTATACAATTAATGCTGTGGTTTATCCTATTCAGGTGAAAATTACATTCTGGCCCGAGTTTCTAATTGTGGCTACCCACCAATGTAGGTTGAATATATATTTTTTTTTTCGAGACAACGGATGATGCATCCAGCCTGTTTCTGTATTTGATGTTGCATTTCTTAGTTTACATGGAAACTCGAATTGGTGTAGTCTCACTACAATCAAACATCAGGACATGTTATGATTTGATGGTGTTGTGCATTTCTAGCAATATGTTTGATAGCTACCGTATATGTTTGTATCTGCAATTTAGAAATCTGGAAATAATCATATGCCCAGTGAAAATTTTTGCTGGTTCTGTACAATGTGGAGTTGCATTTACTTTTTATTGTATGGATTGATATAGACTAGTTTGGCTTTAAAGTGAATGATTAGACACAAAAGGTTTCCATGAGTAGAAGATTGAAGAAGATAATATTTCATTGGACATTAATCTTATTGTTATGACTTAATGGGTACCATAGTTAGAAAGTTTATTAAATTTATAATTGATTAACTGAACAAAAAATGGATGATAATAGTTAAATACAGCTATGATGTTCATGGTTGTCAAGAGCGCGCCCTGAGTTGAAGGAGCATACACTCATGTGCCTAACGTGCTGGTGTGTCCCAAATGCTGCTTAAGATTGTTTTTGGCTAGAGGCGGTGGAGGAGTGTGACCCAGCATGTAGGATAAGTGAGAGTGCACAACCCTGAAGCTTCCACCATATCTCATATTTTAAAAATTTTGGATTGTTGGGTCGGGTGAGGGAGAGAAAAAAAGCCTGGCCCACCAGCAATCCCTACTTTCTTCTGGCCCAAATTCATTTCCTCACTCTGTCAAACACTTTGGGGAGCTGTGCGAGGCTGCGAGCTGCTGCACTGTGAAACACCCTAACTAACTGTTTACCCGTACGTAGTAAACAATGCTCACTAGATTGTTTTCTACCTAGTCGGAATACCTTAGTCCATTGTTATCTTTCGAAAATAATTGTTTAAGAAAATAGGGACCAATTTTGAAACTTTTCATTTGCATTGAGTAATTACTAAAATAGAGCCATGCGTTGGGAAGAACAAATATAACAAAGCGTGTAACAATATAATAATAAAGCATCCCATATACATTCATGTGGTCCATCATATCCGTCACACAGTTGTATATACAATAAGTAAGATACACATAACATGTACATAAACTAAAATACCATATACAGAATTCAAATACATACATCAAGATACAAGGGCTACTGGAATACTACTCAGTAGGCCCTTGGCAAAATCCTAACATCCTGCTCTCTAAATCCATCTCCTATCATGGCCGCTCATGGCTCTGCTGGCAGCTCATCAGCATCCTCAAAATATGAAGCATCTTTAGTACCTGAAGTCATAGGGTAGTGGGGATGAGAACGGTAGGTTCTCAGTGGATATAACTTTAGTTCCTGAGTCTTGTATCAGATTAGGTCGGACTTCAGGCCGCTCAGAGATCTCTAAGTGAACATACATACTAAACAGCCTACCATTTATTATCTGGCCTATCTGAACGGCTTTATCGGCATTATTAGGTGACATGGGAACTACTCTGGCTTACTACGTTCTCGTGCTGATTAACATTTCGTGAATATACATAGCCGTCTCGAGCGTGCTCTTGACGGTACGGCATAACAGCAGAAATATACATCCGGAATAATCAGAATACATCACCGAATACACTCAGAATTCAATCCAGCATAATACAATCATCAGAGTATGCACGACAGAGTGATCAGAATACACATCACAGAATCATCAGAATATGTTTCCACATAAGTTTCAGCATAAACATGACAGAATCAGCAGAATAAATATCAGAGTGTGCCTAACATAGTCATCAACAGAAATATGACAGAATCAGCATAGTCATCAGCAGAAATATGACAGAATCAGCATAATCATCAGCAGAAATATGACAGAATCAGCATAATAAACATGCCACAGAATATACGTGTGCATGGCAGAATGTGACAGCATACAGCGTAACAGCATAACAGAATAAGTGTTATTCCCACCATAGTAATGTCCTCTGTTGACACTAGTATGACGGAATAACCTCGCACCCTCAGTGTAGGCCGACACTGTCTGGACTTTCTTGCGGTGGGCTTCCACCTGCCGTGTGTCCCCTTGGGAGCCCTCGACAGTGGGCGGATATTGTAGTCCCACCTAAGCTTGCCTCCTTTCGACAATGCATAGGCGTGGTAACCGCACACCTCCAGGTATGCCATATCGACACCACCTGTGGCGGGCTTCCACATTCAAGATGCCTCGACCTCCTGAAGTGGGATCATAGCAGCTCACGTGATCACGACCTTTTCAGCATGTGGCATATAGCCTTTTTAGTATTGGGGCATTTAGCCCTTTTCAGCATGTGGCCTATGGCCATTATCAGCATGGGGCATTTGCCCTTGTTCAGCATTGGGCATTGGCCCTTTTCAGCATTTTCAGCAGTTTCAGCATTTTCAACATTTTTCAGCATTTCTGTACCTGAAGCAGGTTATATTTGGTTTCCTATGGTTCATTTCAGAATCTTTATTTATTTCAGATTTATTTCTAATTCTTTAAACTTGGCTTATCATGAATGCATGAAAGACTACAAATTATATCACATACTACATGTAATTCACATGTTCACATACGGCATATACTTCACATATCCACATACTGCATATATTTCACATATTCCACAGCTTTTACACCTATTCCATACATAATAAACCTATCTAGTCCAGGTCACAGTACCCTTCAGAGTCATCTCCCTAAGCCCTAACATAAATGCTAACATATATAAACATATATGTAAAGAAACATACACACACACGTGATTACATAATCAAGCATCCACCATCAATAGGTGAGGAACTAGAGTTACCCACCTGTGGGGGAGCTGTCCGGTGAGGAAAAAGTGTAGGGTAAGTCGTCCTGTGCTCGGCCGCTCAGCGGTAAGTCATAGCGTCCAAAAATAGAATTTCTTTTCTCAGTACTTACTGAGGCTTCCTACACAATTCCAACCAACACAGTTATATTTTCCTAACCTCAATATTTCTAAAAATCCTTCAAGCATCACTAACTCCATATTTTTCTCATATTATTTCTAATTTTCCCTACTCAAAAATACATACATAATATACAGTTAAAAATCCCATAGACAGGGGTGATCGGACTACCAACCTCCAAATCCAGTTTGGAAACGGTAGAAGTGAAGAGAAAATTTCCCTGAGCGCTTCCATGATGATCTTGCTATTTTTCCAGCGTCCGGCAGCATCACAGCAGTGCACGAACGGAGCCAAAAAAAGAAAGAAACTAAAACGAAAAAGAAAGAGAAGCAACGAAGCACTTCAGAGGAAAGAAAAAGATGGAGATGGTGTCTTGGGGGGAAAATAAAGAAACAAATAACAAAGAAAGAAAACAAAGAGAAGTAGCATCAGGTGGGAAACAAAGAAAGGAAAGCAATTTTGCTTTCAAAGAAAGAAAAATGGAAACAGGGCATCAGGGGGAGAAGCCAAAAAACAAAGAAAGGAAAACAAATGAAATTGGAGATGGAGTCAGGGGTATACCCACCGTCCTTATACATACATATATATTATAATATATATAAATTTTTATTATTATATTTTATATATATATATATATTATATATTAAGATTATTATATTATATAATAATATATTATGTTTGTATATATGGAAATATCCCTGCCACGGTTGGCAGGGGATATGGATGCCCCCCTTCGGTCTCATTTTGATCATGCTTGATTGCGTTTTGTCGTTCGCAGTCCCGGTACTTCGCATATGGTTGTCCGAAAAATATTCCAGACGCACCCTCGCGCTCTACTAATTTTTCCTTATTAATAGTTGAGTCCGGTGGGAATATTCGGAGAATTATTATTTTATTAGTGTATTTTACAGTTACTTTCAGTATCCGGAAAAATCCCCGATTGATCCAAAAATCATCTTAGGTCTCTGAAAAATTCGTCGGGTCACGAAACCTCCATTTTAACTGATTTAAGGTAATAATTTAATTTTCTCACCTCCCTAATTAACTTATAATTATTTCTTACGCTAATTATCCGTACCGTGAAAAAGCGGGATGTTACACACTGCGACAACATGACCAGAGCTGCTCAACACTGACTACTCCATTGTTTTGCGCAACAAATCCGTTGCTCAACACCTATGCCAACCATGACTCTGTTTCTGTTTGACTCCATTGAGATGCTGTGCGCGATTGATTCTGTTGAGTTGTTGTGTGACTGACTCTGTTGCTGTGTGCAACACTGTAGAGTTGCTGTTTGCGACTTCGTTTCTGTGTCCACCCAGAGATGTTCATGCAGATGGAAGAGTTTCAGTCTTTGTGTGCAACTCTACTTGGGTTGTGCAGTCTATTCTCTGTTTGTGTGTTGAGTTGTTTGACTTTCATTACTTTTTAGTTTGTGTTGATGAACTATTTGGTATTGTGTGAAGTCTGGTAGTCGGTGGGTGTTGGGATCCACTACTAGTTTTTTCCTAATCTATTTTGGTTTATTGGGTGTTGTATTTTTGAGAATTCTACCACTTTCTAATCTTACAATATAAAGTTTGCCTTGTTTATGGTAGATTAGAAGTCTTTCTTTGGTTATGAGGAGGCTTGTAATGACCATACAATCTGGCATGGTTTTTTTTTGGAATGAAATATAATTAAAATGTTATGTAATTTTGATTCTATTATTATTATTATTTCTTATTTGAGTTATTGTATAAGTAGACATGTATTGTTAAATTATAATTTTATACAATAGGTAGGAACTTCCGTCTTGTGCTATGATCCTATGCTTTATGTTCCTACCTGCCTTGTCTGTTCCAAGTTAGGAACTATGAACTTGACAACCTTGGTGGTGTTTCCTTTTTGAGGCTCCTAACATCTCATGTTTTTAAGATTATGATAATATCAATTAAACTTGCAAACATTCACAACTCATTTTGTCTACCTTACATTCCTTTTCTTAAATTTCTGTCTATTAAATGCCCTAACAGCAATATTTTCACGCTTTTCTCCTTCAAATCGTTTTCATTTCAACATATTAACTAAAAAGTGGCAGGACTTGAACTGCAAATTCGGGGAGGAGGGGAATTGAATGTTTATGTTTAGCGTTTAAAGATAACTGAAACATATACGTTATAATTATTATGTTTTATAATAAATGGAAACTAAGTAGAATTAGAACGTTTAAAAATTGAATCTTATATTCATTTAGAAATAGAAGTTCGGTAGTTTACAATGTGTAACAACTGGTACTAAAAGAGAAGAGTTGCAAACCTGGCGGGTTGGCGTGAGTGGTTAAGTACTCTCGTCCCTTAAGCAGGTGGGAGGGGTNATTCCAATGGGGAATTTCAGTTGCAGAACACAACAATAATGGAAAAAATTGGTAGAAATAGACGAACAAAATTAAGAAAATAAGTCTGGGAATTAAGGATCCCTTGGCCCTCCTAGTCCACTCAATTTTTGCCTCCTTTTTTCCTTCCCCCATGATTTGAATTTATAATTAAAAGAGAGTCAATGAATTTATTCTTCCCTAAAAAGCTTCCTCATAATAATCTTTCCTTCCTAAGATTTCTCCTTTTTAACTGCCTTCCATTTCTTGCTACAGCTGATTTGTTGCAGCTATTTTCTCCCCTGCATATCTCCCATTATTTTGCTGGCTAATTCCTTCCTGCAGTTTCGCCTTTCCTTTTCTGTTTTTTCTGGAGTACTGATAGGGTAACGAAATTATTTTCTGCCTCTTTTTGGTTGTTGGTTCCGCTGATTCAGCACCACCAACTGTAGGGTTTGTAACACAATGTCAATAAGTAAGAACAGCTACATACACAGAGTAGAGTAGATTAGAGTAAGATGATCTTTTTTTGTTGATATATTTTTTAACTAATGGCTTGATCCTGGTGATGCTGCTGCTTTAAGAACAGAACTGGATGGTGATATGCAATTTCTACTTTTCACTCCACCTGTCTATGTAAAATCAAAATTAGTGTAAAATAAATTGCTTGTGATGTATGATAAAAGCCTTGGGGTTGAATTTGTAGTACTCAAAGTCGCATGTTGTTTACGATGGTTGTGTACACTGTACAGTGTGATAAACTGTTGAAAGATGCTTGAGTTTAGTTGAGTAACTACGTGGGTGGCCAGCAGGAAAATTTTGCAAAATATCCAATATAGTTAATTGCAAGGTTATTATGGTTGTAGAGGTGCAAAAGCAAAGATAAGTATTTATATATTTCTAAGATAGTACGAAATTTTGACTTTTACCTTGGACCATACTATGGTTCTCTATCTGTAAATATCCTAGTTTGGCCTAAAACCCCCCTTGGATTGGCAAGCAACTCCCACTCTCATTGCGTCCTTTTATTCTTCTTTCCACTCTCTGTTCTGTGGTAATGTGTCTGTTTTGGTATTTATTATGCTCCGAGTCTTATGACTTGTGGGGAAGGGGATGTTCAATGGTTGGCCATTCTTTTCTGGTAGACGGAGGTTGATTGAGGATTGTGGAAAGGGGAAGGCGAGATGTCCATTCTATGTTGTTGGCAAGTACAAGTGCCATTTGGATACTTTGTGGATTGTGAGAAACCCAAGGAGGCTCGTTATTTTATCATTGGTACTGAGAATCAAGCAGATATTTCTTCGCCAACAGGTGTCAAAAAGGCAGGTCCATTTGTTTCTTGTGTTGGACCTAACTGGTCATGGAAGTTTCAGAACTATTAATCTTTGAAGGTTGTATCAGTGGATTTGTTTGATGGTGCACTATGTGCGTTAGTTGTCCTAACTTGTGATTGGTGATGTCTTTGGCTTATGTATGGATTGAATGACATTAATTAATCAATTAAAAATATCAAATCTTTGCTTCTACTTTTCTTCTCCTCGAAGTAATTTTCAACTATTGACCTTTAATATTCAATATATTTATATTTTCTGTCATTAGTTCTTATTTTAGTATGTATTGAAAGTTATAAATGACTGATACTTCATATTGACTAATTGTATATTTGTCGAATGACCCATTTTATTTTGTTGGCCAGATTACTGTGTGGTTGGTATTATGGTGGAAACCGATCACCATCCTGCTCATTCTGTCTAAGGTGTTCTTTGCAGGTTTGTCTTTGTTATAGTTTTAATTTGTCTTTTTAATTGATGGGGACTTTATGGGATGTTGCTAATGCATGTGTGTGTGTGTGTGTATGTGTTGGTAAAGGAGTCTCTTTGTTTGTGGCCCTTGGCTTTCTTCTCTATGGTGGAAGGTAATTGTTTGTTTCAGTATTTGACATCGTTTGATGTTATTTGGTATGAAATGATGGCTGCTACAGGGAATTATGGATATGTGATTTTGTATTCAAAATTGCAAGTTGCAAGTACATCAGTGATTGAGAAACATATACAGAACTATGTGACAAGACTACATAGCTAACTCTATAATAACAAAACGTTAGCATCCTAATCTATAGCAACAGAAACATCAATTTCAATAATACGGTTACAATAACCAAGGACTTGGTTCAAACAAGATAAGATTCAGCTATGACTCCTACACTGCTAGGTTTACATCTTAATGTTCATTAAGCTAGGAATTTTGTTCGTAAGAGAAAAATAAAGTAGATAAGCGACTGCTTGTATTGACAGTAATGGAAGTTTTTGCTTTATTCTTTCTTGTAAGTTATTTAATCTTGGCTGCCTTTTTGGAATGGTGAAATTGAAATAGTGAAAAAAAATGGACTTGGGTAGACATACTTTGTAGGTTGAATCTATGTGTGTTCAGGCCCTAAAGTTTAGGGTAATTGACTAGTATCTGAGCTTCTCATCTTGGATGCTTTGGATGGTCACTACGCGAGCTGCGAAGGAGGCTAGAGTGGAGAACCTGGAGTGGAAGATGGACAACATAGTGCTGTTACTGAGGGAACAAAGTCAAGGACACACAAGTGGTGGATCGAGAAAAGGAACAATCCTAGGAGAGAGGAAGGGGAGGAACTTTTGAGGGAAGACCATAGACTCGGGAAGATCACTACTCCCCTCATCATTGCAGGGAATGATCATCACAACAAAAGCGTTGATATTCTTGGTGTAGTTGATCACCTAAGAATTGTACACACTTGGAAACAACCTAAAAAGTCGTTATAAATTACAACAGCCCAAAATTTACATCAAAAGACATAACTGCAGTATCATAAAATTTTGCATAAAAGATACATATCAATTCCTATATAATTGCATTTGAATTCAAAGATACATGATAATAGTACAAGACAAAGGTTTGTTCCTGCCCTAATTAATTAATTATAACATGAATCCACACACAAAAAAAAAA
>QANU01115669.1:0-12869 GCA_003254905.1 Nissolia schottii | reverse complement strand
CAGTATCCAAGGCTCTAATTCGGGTTGACCTGGGTCGCGCACCTGGTTATGGCAGGTGAATCTCCCAGCGAGGATAACTGCGTTCACAAGTTCTCAAACTCAAGACCTTGCTTAAGCGATACCAAACCGCTTACCACTTGAACCAACCCCCGTTGGTTCACCTCCTCTTATTAATGGCTCCTATCACAGGCCAGCAACGCTTTTGTGGTTACTTCACCGCCTAGTTTCATCTGTTAATGCTGAACATCGTATACTTTGTTTTCTAAACTTTGAATTTTCAACGTGGCGTTCAGGTATCTAACATCTATTTTCTCTTACCTTACTCTATTATTTTTCGTTTCCACAAATTAGTTGGTGCATGAGTAGTCATGTGGCCACATGAAATAGATTTTTGTTTCTATCAGATTCAGAGCTAGGCTTACATGACTCTGAGGTGCAAAGTCAACGTGTCCCGTACCATATCTTGTGCCCTTGGTCTATTGACTTGTCAGAAGTAACTATTTTGGTGGTATTAGGCTGGATTCCGACATAGCCATCCTTTGTAGGGTCTCTCTTTAGTTAAATAGGATTTGCTTATTAGTTTTGTGACTCGTAAAATGTGGTGGCAGATCATCCTTACTAATTATTATTAGATTGACTACTCTATTTGGACACCACAAATAGATACTTTCTGCATTTAATATTATATTAAATGTTACTTTTTACTCAAACATAGATATTAAAATAGCGAGGGATTTAAACTAAATTATTTTTAAAGAGAGAGTTTTATATTGTAAAAAATTATAATACAAGAGTAAAATACTTTCTTAATATAATTAAATGATAATTAATTTTGGATAAAAGTTTGAATGAAAAGTGTCATTTAATATTAGATGGAAAACACTAGCACCTTAGAGCCACACACTACAAGTGGGGTTCAAAAAACATTTAGTGGCGGTTCTGAACCGCCGCTTAAAGCAATTCGTGACGTTTCTAACCGCCGTTAAATTGCCACCAAGCATATTCAACACAACTGCTGGATTAAGGAAGGGCCGCCAAGTGCCTTGGAAATTTAGCGGTGGTTTGTAACCGCCGCAAAGATTTAAATTTGAATTTTCATTTTATTTAGCGGCGGTTTTTAATCGCTGCTATTTTCAGTGTTTTGAAATTGACCAGCTATTTAAAACTGCCGATAAATTCATTTTTTAAATAATTCTGATTTATTTTTAATTATATTTTATCTTTTCCTGTAAAAATTATATTTATATATATATATATATATATATATATATTCAAATGCTTCAATGTTACAGTAACTTTGTAGAGGCATGAAATTTCCAAATAGTTCTCTTGGCTTAATGAATTTGGGAACAAATAAATACATGGCAATGCCTAGGTAATAATTTGAGAGAATGAAAAATTCCCTCTCACTGTCAACAAAATAAGGTCCTTGAAGTGAAATAACAAACTAGACAGACATATTAGTAACTTACATCAGTTACAATACAAGCATATATGTAATTATATAATCAAATGTCAGGATTCCACACTTGAACCTTGAAGCTTCTAACCCAAGTAACATCTTATCAAAAAGTAAGCAATTGATGTGTATTAAGCAGCACAGCCTCCACACACAATACCTCTGTTTCAAATAGTAAAGATACACAACGTTAACATACATATGACTATGAGTATTAATAAAAATAAGTGTTAATTAGGATACATGAATAAAAAAAATGAGATTTCCCTAATTAATATTTAATATTTGCTTGCAAAGTTGGAGGTTTTGTAGTGCTAAATATGATCTTGACCCAAGGTCAAGGAANCTAATTTATTTAAGTTTTAAAAATAAAAACTTTTTATTATATTATTAATATCTCTCTCTTCTCTTCGTTACTAAACTCTTTGATCAAATTAAATAATAATAATTTAATAAATTTATTCTTTAAATTATTATTAATTTTAGATTTGTTAATATCTATACGTTCGGATTAAAATGACTCTTAAAGTAAATCTAATGGAATACTAAAAGATTCTATGACAGAATAATTTTGTTCTGTATTTCTCTATTTGCCAAGGCACAAATATATACAAAAGAGTACAAATTGATTCTCCTAATAAAACTCCTATAATTGATTCTCCTAATAAAACTCTTATAATAACGAGATTGATTTTCCTAATAAAGCTCTTAAGATTACGTCTAGACTACACAAATTGATATTACATGATTATTATGATTGATCCTAATTCATTATTATCTCGTCAATCTCATTACCCCCCCTCAAGTTGGAGCATGTAAATTACATATGCCCAATTTGCACAGCAAGGAAAAGAACTGAGTGGGACCAAGAGCCTTAGTAAAAACATCAGCTAATTGTGCATGTGTAGGAACATAAGTTGGTGCAATATTGCCATTGAGATACTCGTCGCGAATGAAGTGGCAGTCCACTTCGATGTGCTTGGTGCGCTCATGAAAAACTGGATTCTTGACAATATGAAGCGCTGCTTGACTGTCACAATGAAGTTGTATAGGTTAAGGATGAGAGATACCAAGACTGTGCAGAAGACCTTTTAACCATTTCAGTTCTCCTGTGATAGCTGCCATGGAACGATACTCGGCGTCAGCAGAGGAGCGAGATACCGTTTGTTGTTTCTTAGTTTTCCATGAAATTGGAGAGGATCCAAGTAGAACAAACCATCCAGTAAGTGACCTACGTGTTAAAGGACAACTAGCCCAATCAGAATCACACCAACCAGATAATTGCAGATCACAATCCTTACGCAATAAAACGCCCTGGCCTGGATTCCCTTTCAAGTATCGAACAACTCGGAGAGCAGCTTCCCAATGGTCTTCTTTGGGCGCCTGCATAAATTGAGACAACACATGCACACAATATGAAAGCTCGGGTCTGGTAAAACAGAGGTAAATGAGACAGCCTACTAACCGCCGATATTAATCAGGATTAGGCAAAGGCAGGTCCGTAGCAAGTGCCAGACGATGATTCGGTTCAATTGGCACACTTGATGGCTTAGCTCCTAGAAGTCCAGCTTCAGCTATAATGTCTAATGCATATTTTCGTTGACAAAGAAAGATACTAGCTGAAGATCGCGCCACCTCAACACCCAAGAAATATTTTAGGATCCCTAAGTCTTTCATATGAAAACAATTGTGCAGATAGCCTTTAAATTCAGTGATAGCTTCATGATTATCACCTGAAATGATGAGATCATCAACATACACCNCTTTCAACTGCGATGTGAGTCATGCGCTGGCTCTCCACTTCCTCGCTTGTCTTAACGGTCCTTGACCTCTTCCTCTTGTTCTTGCTTTCCTGCACCATCGAGTTCTTCTCGAGGAGTTCTTCATGGCCAAGAAACCGAAGCTGCACCGGGTTGTTGTCTTCGGAAACACGAGCTTCGTCGTCTTCTCTCATCGTTCCCTGATCTTCTTGATCTGCGCTCACCACGTTGTCGAACCTCTCGTGACGATCATTCCGTGCTTCTCCACCACTTTCTGGATTCGTCACTATCAAGTTTTGGTCCTCCATCTTGTCGTTCGACACAGGAAACTTGAGCAAGTACCCGGGGTCGACGATCCCGGGTTCTTCGCAAGCCTTGCCTTGGTTTAAGGCCAACTTGGGTCCGAAATCTGCGAACTGCATCACATCTGCGACCCTCAGTTTGTCAAAAGAAGAAGTGGTAGCATACAAGCACGGCAGCAATATTTGTTGCGGCGGCGGCTGTTGTTTATGAGGGATGTAATCCACCATCTCGTTGCTGAGTTCCCCGTAAGTTTCGCCTACTCGAAACTTCATAAGATGGTGATGGTGTTCCTTTTCTTCTTGTTGATTTTGCGGATACAAATGGTGATGAAGAGAGTAGTCCAGTGTTATGAAACTTGGGGGCATGGGTGCCTGCATGCGGTGATTCAAAATAAGGCACTCTCGAACAACAGTGCCGCGGGGTCTCGAAGACTTGTGTAGAACAGAACCACCGATGGCTGTGTACCCCACTAGTAGACCTCCAGAAGAGGACGATGGAAATCAGTGTTTTTATTGAAGAGGGTGTGGGGTGTGTATATAATGGGCCAAGGTGTGGGGGGCGCTGGGGTAAGGGTTTGACTTTGTTGATTGTCACAGATAAGGACATAGAGAGAGAGGCTGAGGTGGATTAAGTTACCCCCTCACAGGTTCACCTCCTCTTATTTTTTTTTAAGTTGCTTGTCTAGTATCCAAGGCTTAGCCTTGACTAATTCGGGTTGATCTGGGTCGCGCACCTGGCTATGGCAGGTGAATCTCCCAGCAAGGATAACTGCGTTCACAAGTTCTCGAACTCAAGACCTTGCTTAAGCGATACCAAACCGCTTACCACTTGAACCAACCCCCGTTGGTTCACCTCCTCTTATTAATGGCTCCTATCACAGGCCAGCAACGCTTTTGTGGTTACTTCACCGCCTAGTTTCATCTGTTAATGCTGAACATCGTATACTTTGTTTTCTAAACTTTGAATTTTCAACGTGGCGTTCAGGTATCTAACATCTATTTTCTCTTACCTTACTCTATTATTTTTCGTTTCCACAAATTAGTTGGTGCATGAGTAGTCATGTGGCCACATGAAATAGATTTTTGTTTCTATCAGATTCAGAGCTAGGCTTACATGACTCTGAGGTGCAAAGTCAACGTGTCCCGTACCATATCTTGTGCCCTTGGTCTATTGACTTGTCAGAAGTAACTATTTTGGTGGTATTAGGCTGGATTCCGACATAGCCATCCTTTGTAGGGTCTCTCTTTAGTTAAATAGGATTTGCTTATTAGTTTTGTGACTCGTAAAATGTGGTGGCAGATCATCCTTACTAATTATTATTAGATTGACTACTCTATTTGGACACCACAAATAGATACTTTCTGCATTTAATATTATATTAAATGTTACTTTTTACTCAAACATAGATATTAAAATAGCGAGGGATTTAAACTAAATTATTTTTAAAGAGAGAGTTTTATATTGTAAAAAATTATAATACAAGAGTAAAATACTTTCTTAATATAATTAAATGATAATTAATTTTGGATAAAAGTTTGAATGAAAAGTGTCATTTAATATTAGATGGAAAACACTAGCACCTTAGAGCCACACACTACAAGTGGGGTTCAAAAAACATTTAGTGGCGGTTCTGAACCGCCGCTTAAAGCAATTCGTGACGTTTCTAACCGCTGTTAAATTGCCACCAAGCAAATAGGTCCGGTTCAACACAACTGCTGGAGTAAGAGCAGCCAAGTGCCTTGGAAATTTAGCGGTGGTTTGTAACCGCCGCGAAGATTTAAATTTGAATTTTCATTTTATTTAGCGGCGGTTTTATTATTTAAACCCTAAACTCTAAATCCTAAACCCAGAATTTATTATTTAAAAATTCTGAAGAAAGATTGCAGCGGTTTTTAATCGCTGCTATTTTTAGTGTTTTGAAATTGACCCGCTATTTAAAACTGTCGATAAATTCATTTTTTAAATAATTCTGATTTATTTTTAATTATATTTTATCTTTTTCCTGTAAAAATTATATTTATATATATATATATATATATTTTCAAATGCTTCAATGTTACAGTAACTTTGTAGAGGCATGAAATTTCCAAATAAAATAATAATAGTTCTCTTGGCTTAATGAATTTGGGAACAAATAAATACATGGTAATGCCTAGGTAATAATTTGAGAGAATGAAAAATTCCCTCTCACTGTCAACAAAATAAGGTCCTTGAAGTGAAATAACAAACTAGACAGACATATTAGTAACTTACATCAGTTACAATACAAGCATATATGTAATTATATAATCAAATGTCAGGATTCCACACTTGAACCTTGAAGCTTCTAACCCAAGTAACATCTTATCAAAAAGTAAGCAATTGATGTGTATTAAGCAGCACAGCCTCCACACACAATACCTCTGTTTCAAATAGTAAAGATACACAACGTTAACATACATATGACTATGAGTATTAATAAAAATAAGTGTTAATTAGGATACATGAATAAAAAAATGAGATTTCCCTAATTAATATTTAATATTTGCTTGCAAAGTTGGAGATTTTGTAGTGCTACATGTGATCTTGACCCAAGGTCAAGGAAATTAACAAAAAAAGTTCAGAACTCAAACGCAAAAGTTTCTGAAGGAATGCATTGTCTATTATTTCTATTCAAGGACTGCAAGTGTAACCTACCCAAAGGTTCCCATTCTCGGGTGGTTACATGTGTAATAGAATCCAATGCCAATTTTGCATGCCCAAAGTCTGAAACCTGTTTGGTCAAACCATACCAAAAACAAAAAGAAAAGCCACATCAAGAAAACTAATAAACTGATATCATCTGTGATCATGAGTTTACATGAGAAAAATCAAGGCACTATAAAAACCTTCTAAGTCTTCATTATGAACTATAATGACTTCAGGAAGTCACCGAAGCATCATTGAAACGATACATCATTGAAACCAACTCAGCCTGATACATCATTGAAACCAACTCAGCCTGAAATTGAAAAAGAACGATGGAAATAGTTATCAAAACAGAAACTGCAACTTGAATTCAGACATAAGCTTTGTATCAAGCATAGAACTGTCCCACCCACTGTCATTCCTGCCACCACCCTTGAAAAGTATCACAAACTCCATGGTGAAAGTAGCCAAAAACAAAATAATGATCCAATCATATGATTCCACATCAAGTAAATAACTTACAGCTTTCACAGATTCCTTTAAATCCCTAAGAACGTCTTTAACAATTGACACATGCTGTAGTGTCACACAGATATGGATGCTGATTCAAACATAAGAAAAGATTTTTAGGTTCCTTAAAAGTAAGCCATAATACTTCAACTGGATTAATCCAAAAATATTAAGGTTGGATAGAATCCTAACAGGCAGGCTTCACCTAATACCCTACCCCGCCTTACCCCGCAGATAAAACATGACCTGCATCTACCCGTCTAGAACGGGTTGGGTAGAGTTTGGGCGGCGGTTATATTGTGGCGGTTAGATAGTAACCGTCGGTATGGAAACGAATTTTGTATCTGTTATTAGATGTTAGCGGCGGTTATTATTTTCACTGTTATCGTGCTGAGCAAATCTGACTCCTATTATTTGTTTTCACCCAAATGCGCATGCGATTTGTTTCACTCATTCAACAAAATTCAAATCCAAAACCCTCACACTCTCAACTCTCTGTCGTGTCAACCAAAAGCAAAACTCTCACACTCTCAACCCTCCGTCGTGTCCCTCACCTTCCCTTATCGTCTTCCCTAAACTAAAAGACCACATCGTTGTTCCCTCAACCACAGCCGTACCCTCGACCACTGTCTCCATCCTGTTCACTCGCCATCAACTACCACAGACTCGTCGTCACCTACTGTCCCTCCACCGTCTCCATCCTGTTTCACTGTCACGGCAGGAGCTCCGTCGCGTCGTCTCTCGTCATTCATAGATGCAAAATTAGTGTTTCATTGGCTTCTATTCACTGTTTGCCTCGTCGTCCCCCGTCGTTGATAGGTAGGGATTTCAATTAATGCTTGATTATTTGCCTCAATTATTGTTAAAATCTTAAAATTTAGATGTCATTGCTTATGATGTTTCAAGCATGCCATGTAAATATGCGTCTTCCGTTAATCTATTCCTTTCTTTTTGTTGCCTTTGCATTGCATTATAATAATAGTTAACTAGTGTCTCTGATTGGAATATCTCTGGCATATATCAAACTTTTTTTATAAAAATTTTAACCGTATATTAGTGGTTCTATTAGTGATTTTTATATACACACATATATATTTTTTAGATTATACCAAATACTTTTCACATTCTAAGAAGTTTCCTTTTCTGAGCATAGATTACATTAAATTGAGTGAATGCAGGAGAACAGAAGGCGTCCCTAAGATTCTAGACTCACGACGTACATCTGTCAATGGCTTTTGGCTGCCTTATCTGACGCTTCGCACTAGTTCCTCACCATTGGCATAAGATATCACTTGCCGCTCTGTCTTTCCCTCGCAATAGTCTCGTCCTCATACCCTTTGTCTCTCTCCCTTTTTTTCCCTTCGATAACTTTTCAAACATAATGAATTTTTGTTTTGTTTTAAATTTCAGGAGTTTGAGCCTTTAATACAGAAGCCTTATACTATTGTCTACTTCCACTCTGCTGCGTCTCTGCAGATTTAAGTGCTAAATGTTTGAATTCTAGGATTTCCTGATTGGTTTAGTTATAGGCTCCTTTACTGGGGAGTTTTAGTAAGGGTAGACATCCCTTTTTAAGTGATAGGATTTTATGAAGCAGCACTTGAGAGAGGCAAGGTGGCTATTGTTGGATAAACTATGTTCAAAATAATTGAAGTTGTGTTGCTGGTTTTAAGCATGCAATGGAAGAAAGAGTGAATCATAATAGGAAGAGAAGTGCTTTTTGATGGTGGGCTAAGCATATTTTACATTAGTAAATTGCATATGTGACACTAATGTACAACTAACTATAATCTCTCCTTTTTTTTCCTTATGTTTTGTATTATATATTATAATATTTCTGAGTTGTTTGATTACCAATATTTGTTGTTTTATTTTGGTTGTTTCATTTGACTTTAATTTCCTACTTATTTTCAATAAGGTTTCTGTCATGTTCATGACGTGTGTGTTATGGTTCTGCAGCTTCTTATAAAAATTCTGGTTGAGGAACACAATTGAGGAGAGTAAGCAGAACAGGATATATAGAGCTTCCATGGTTAGTGAAGTCCTCTGTGTTTATAATCTATTTGTTAAAATGCGCGGACAAATTTCAGAATGCATTGCTTGAAGACACAATTATTCATGTGTTCCACTTGCAAAGATTGAGTTTGTGTGTGTTAGGAATATGATAATGAATTGTAATTACTACCCAGAAAGTCATATTGTTAAGTTTCCTTTGGTTAGTAGTCTAATGTCTCAAAAGATAGCCGAAATCCAAAATCCACATATATTGGGAATATATGATAATACGTATCTATCAAGTATCAATTTAACTATTAAGACCATTTAGGTCCATGTTCCTCTCCTCCTTGTTCATGCATGCTAGCTCTAAGAGACAAGGAAAAAAAAATGGTCAAAAGTGGGTCAAATAAGAGAAAGATTGAGTTGGAGTGAAGAAGGCAAAAGTGGCTTTCAAAAGTTCACTAGCTCTGTAGTGAGTTATACTTTTACTTCATTTGGTTAGTTTTGTGCTTGTTATGCATTATGGTGGGGGCCAATTGAGTTTGGAAACATGGATGCATTGAGTTATTGTATGCTTGAAACTCTGCATACTTTTAATTTATATTTTGCAATGATAATTTATACCAGGTAGTTTTTATGAATTCTGTCTAAGCTACATAGATTTGGAACATTCTCTATAAGAATCTCGACTCTTCAAATGTGGCTTTTGGGTTCATTGCCTCCTCTGATTCTCTGTATGCATGGATTAGGACTTGATTTTTGTTTTATCACCCTCTCCCTCTTATTCTATGGTTGTGTTGTGCATGATGTGCCGATAGGGTCTGTGACGCTGCAGAAGTGGCTGGATGGAATGTAATGTCCACCTCATACAGTGGTACATTTCCCCTTTCTATCCCTAGGGTCTGTCAAGTGCTTCAATCTCTGGATATAAGAGATTATCAAATCTTCCTGAAACACACTTCAACTTGACAATGCACTCGTTTGTTGCTTTGATTCGTTGATTCCTGTTAAGAAATTTTTAATTTTTAATTTATTTTCCTTAAATTTTTTAATTTTTAATTTATTTTCCTTAAATTTTTTTGTATGTAATGGTTCAGGTCGACGAAGTGGTTTAGTCCAAATGTGCTGAGGTTCGTTGCTTGCATCTGCTTCTTTGATCTGATTTCCAAGTAAATGAGCATGGTTCACAAATCTGAGTTCAATTTTTCTTCAATTCATTTTCTTCCGTTCTCTTTTTTATTTTCACTTTCATTCTTTTAGGTCGTTGAACATAAAGTAAATGAAGCTAAAATAACCAAGCAGGATTCACTTGTTTAAAGAGCATATTCACACTTACGAGGACATTCGCCTGTGTCACTGGAGCATATAGGTAGGATTATGAACTAGCATTTATATTTTATACCATTGCATACAAAGGGATTCACAAAGTAATTGAAAAATACTTATGTGTGGGGTTAATCCCTTTTGATGTGTTGTGCTATTGCTTTTCTTAGGATAAAAGCAATTAGCTATGTGCTCTATTTTGTTGAACTTTGATTCAGTTTTCTTGTGCAGGTTTAAGGGAAGTCTGTTACTTATGGGGCTAAGTAGGGGTGTTCATAACCCGGACCGGCCCGAAGCATTCGGGGCGAATTGGGCCCGATTTTAATTGGACTCGATTTTTAAAAAACTCTAAAAAAAACCTTATTTTAATTCATACCGGGTTTGGGTTTAGCCTCGGGTCACTCGGCCTGGTCCGGCGTTTAGAAATCTATGTCTATTGTAGTTAAACTATGTCTATTTCGGTGTTTAGAAATCTATTGTAGTGCACTTATTATAGTGTTTGAATGGGAATGCTAATGTTATAAATTTTATTTCATTTTGTTGAAGTTTAATTAGGAAATATGATGTTTAGTTTGCAATTTTTTTAACTTTATTTTTTAATGGATGTTATTTTTTATTTTGAAGTTTGAGATAGTTTTGACCCGTTTTTGACATGATCCAAACACGGGTTTTAACTCGGCCCGAAGATGATGGGTCTATTGGATTTAAGGTCAGGTCTGGGTCCTCAAAATTGACCCGGTCTAAATATAGGGCTAGGTTCGGGTAAAGGCCAACCCGACCCATGAACACCCCTAGGGCTGAGGCAAATTCTTGGTGTTCAGATCTGGAACTGAGAAAGAACAGCCTAGAGTCAAGTGAGTTACTAGTAAAAGGCTAAAATTCCCTTGCATAGGCTAAAATTCCCTTGCTTTGAAGTTTGGATATCGTTTTCTTCCTCCCTTTTTTCTTTTACTAAAAAAATTAAGATTAATAATGGTTTTCTGTTAAGATTGAAAAGAATAGGTATACTCTTTTGTCAATTAGTCAATAACTTAATGGTTTTAGTTCTTTGCTTCTTTAGCTTTTAGTTATGCATTGTGCATGACTATTATCTTTTATGGAATTCCTTGGCATTAATTTGCTTCTAATATTTCAATAAATTTTCTTGATAGGTGTTCTTTGCTTGTCCATTCCTCGTTTGTATGACAAGTATTGGACCAAAATGATGATAAGCTGTATATGATAGATGGGATTATCCAGACACATTGTACATGTGGTATTATTTGGTTATAATAAATATTCTTTAAATTTGAAGTCTCTGAATAAATTTAAGTGCTTACTTATGTAGGATGTTTAGGTTTAAACTTTGCTTTTATATGGGTAAGACCATAGAAGAAGGAGAAGTGAGTAGAGCACTAAAATTGGATAAATCATTTAATAGGGTGAACATTTGCCATAGCTTGAGTAGAGTTTGATTTTGTATGTTGTATTTTTTTTTTACTCATCTTCTGTGATTTGAATACAATGAATGATCTGATGAATTGATTTCATTTTTATAATATGAAACTTGTAAACAACAGTAGTTTAAGACTTTCATCATATATATTTTTCTTAATGATGTGTTTTTTTGGGGACAATTTAACACTATTATAATTTTTTTTAATATAGTATTTCTTTTAGCAGCGGCTGCAAAATCATAGATAGATTTCATATTTCAGTATAGCGGCAGTTTTGTCGCCACTAATGGATAAATTCATTTTGCGGCAGTTAGTCTAGCACTTGGACTAAATTGTCACTATATGGTTGCTAATGCTTTTAATGGGGCGCTTTCCAAATTGCCACGATTTGGTTTTGCGGTGGTTTATACCGCCACTAAATGCAAAATTTCTAGTAATGTAGGATAAGATATGACGGTATAAGGTTTGATTGCATAATAAAATATAATATTTTAGCTAGTTAATAAGACAAAAATAGTTCAGTCAGCTAATAAAACGAAATAACAGTCAATACTAAAAATTGGTCAATCACTTAACTAGTCTAGTAGTCAACTATTTGGCCTACTCAGTCAACCCTCAGACTAGATACCGAAAGAGGAGTCTCAATTCCAATGCACATATCCCTAGGGTGTCTAAAGTATTGTCATCATTGCTCTATGCTGATTTTGGAACTTTTGACAGTTTGCCATTCAAAGTTACAGTTCAAAGGTTAGGTTTTGGCCTGTTTGTCCTCGAGGTCAACTTTGTCCTTGCTTGAGGTCCCCTAGAGGCTAGAGATATGTGTGGGACCGATTCCCACATTATTCCAGTCATGATCATCGTTTATGTTCCCAATATAACCTTGTATAGATAAAAAAAAAGTTACATTTTAGTTTAACAAGGCGCTTGAATTGTGTGTTTGTCCTTTCTGTGACACACTAGACGTGTCAATATCACTTTTTCCCTCACTTAGATAAACCTCTCCCCCCCTCTAATTTCCCTATTTAATTTTTACTTCACTCTCATTTTTCTCACAAACTTTCAAGAGCCAAATTCACCTACTTTAAAACTTTCTCCTCTCCCATCAACAACCACCGAAAAACTTCATAACCACCACCTCCACCACCACAAATCCATTACCTTCTCCCTTCATTTTCACCATCATACACTTCTCAAATCATCATACTTCCTTCACAAAAGTTGAAGCCCTTATCCTCCTTTTCAAGCTCATGCCATTGGTTATGCATGTAGGTGGGTTTCTATGCACATAGGTGGGTATCAAAATATGACACTTATCAAGCTCTTCCCTCCCGAAATCAAAAAGTTTTCAATCCTCACAAAAACTCCAAATCCCTTCTAAAAATCATAACTAAGATTCATAAAACTTTTCTCCCC